>JAKTWD010000805.1:6691-19770 GCA_030581935.1 Metschnikowia corniflorae
ACTGGCTTGTGGCAGTCAAGCGTTCATAGCGACATTGCTTTTTGATTCTTCGATGTCGGCTCTTCCTATCATACCGAAGCAGAATTCGGTAAGCGTTGGATTGTTCACCCACTAATAGGGAACGTGAGCTGGGTTTAGACCGTCGTGAGACAGGTTAGTTTTACCCTACTGATGGATGTCGCTGCGATAGTAATTGAACTTAGTACGAGAGGAGCCGTTCATTCAGATAATTGGCTTTTGGTTCTGTCTGAGAGGGCATGAACCGAAGCTACCATCTGCTGGATTATGGCTGAACGCCTCTAAGTCAGAATCCATGCTAGACCGGGGACAAATACCTACGAGAGCTAACAATAGGCACGGCGTCAGCCGGGCCCAAATCACACCGGGGAATTGTTGACTGGATGGAACATTCATAGACAGCCCTTTATTTTACAGACACTGGTATAAAAAACCTTTTGTATACGACTTAAACTCAACCGGGTATTGTAAGTGGTAGAGTAGCCTTGTTGCTACGATCCACTGAGATTCATCCTGTGTTGGACGGTTTGTGGGTCTCCGGACTCAGAAAAGATAAGTACTGGTGGTTTCATGACTTGGTATTCCGGTTAAGAAACTACCAGTGTTTCATGGTAAACTGGGGGATGAACTACCTTTGGTAGAGTGGGTGATGGACTTTGATATGAGAAAAGGCTTCGGCCTTCTTTTTGTTAAGAGCTTGTCGTGTGGGAAAAGACTTGAGCGGATCACTTGGCAGTAACTTGGGCTTGTAAAGCTGGCTTTGGGCGAAACCGGGTGGCCCGATCTCAGTGAGTGATATCTCGGCGTGAGCTGAACACTAGGAGGCTACCAAGGCAGGGAAGACGGATCTAAGCAAGTTCATGGCCCTAGGACTTCGCTTCTAAGTGTGTCCATGGCCCTAGGACCTCGCTTCTAAGTGAGTCCATGGCCCTAGGACCTCGCTTCTAAGTGAGTTGAAGATACGTGAGCTAGTATGGTTTGCTGGCCTTGAAAAAGTATTTAGACCAGGACTTGACATTGAGTAGGAGGGTAATTCTTAGTTTGCATGAGGGTGATAGGTGAGAAACAGGGAGTACCACAACTCGGCCCTAAAAATGGGGCCAGAGGCTAAGTTGCGGCCCTAGAAATGGGGCCAGGGTGCTCAGAGTTCTCAGAGTTGAGGTTTATTGGCTGCGAAATTGGACTAGACTGACGCACGCCTCTTTCTAGATGTGACTAGAATACTAAACTCGAATGTCGAATAACGAATGATTGTAGTACAGAAACCGTTTGGCTCACTAGAGATACCACATAGCGTACGCCATCAAAAAATTCATCACCAAAACAGCGCACTGCGTATTCTTTTATGGAAAACCGACAGTATTTTTTTAAAAGAAACATCATAATTGCAAAATGCTCGCACCTGGAGGCTGGAGCCAGTGTAGTGCAAACCAGCGTACTAACGGAGTTGTATGATTTTGGAACGAACGCTCGGAAGCGTTCAAGCAAGCCAGATGATCACGAGTGTATCATACTCTACGGGTGCTCCGCCTTTCAGCCAGAAAATAGTTTTGCTTTGATATGTGACTGATGTTTGAAGTTTAGCAGTATTTGAGCTGAGGGTTCATGCGTTCACCTTGCAAATACGTTTGTGACTATTGAAGAGTCATTGGCCTCCTCATCGTCTTCGATGTCATCCGACACCAACTCAATATCCGCTCACCGTTATTTTGGTACCGTTTTTGGACAAGTCATTGTCGGTCTTTCTTTCCGCATCATCTGTCGATAGAGAAAAGAGAGCTTCCGCCGGTATCGACATAGCTGACACAGCAAGAGAGTCTCTGGCCTTCGGAATATCACGGGATACAAATCAATTAGGCTTTTGTAAATTCAAGAGGGTCTTGCTTTCTGCGCTCGATTGGCTTATTAATACCTCTCCAGCTCGTGCTCAGTGGTCATATCATTTTCCGAGTTTGAAGAATCATACGCCTCGACGCCATCAGGTGGATCTCGTGGCGTCTCGCTGGATTCTCCTTTGACTTCTTTAGTCTAGCCAGAAACTAAGTACACACTTCATGGAAGTAATCTTTGATCGTTGAACTCGTGATTTTTCTTGAAACCACCACCATTCTTAGCAACCCTGCCTTTCGACAAGAAAATGGAGGTGAGGGTTTGCGGCGACTTCCTTGACATCCATATATTCATCTTGCGGAAGTAACGCATGTTCATGCTCTTCGGCAGAATCCTTCAGTGGTCCAAGGAAGGGTTTATGAAAGAGCCTGTACTACCTTGAGGTCATCGTCACTCACTAGCTTCATCTAAGCAGCCGCGGCATGAGTCCGCGATTCCTGAATAGTTGGATTGTTCGCCTGTTGCTCAATTTCGAGGACTTCTCTACGCTGAATAACCTCATAACACAACCCAATTCCAACATTGTGAATAATTCCAAGGAGGACAGAGTTGCAGCTGCCTTGAGAGTTGCAAGTTCGGGACAATCAACAACTCGGTGAACTGAAATTCCTAAATCCTTCAACTTCCGTAGTGCATTAAGCACGAAAGCGGGAGCTTACAGTTTGAGGCCGTGGATGCTTTCGTCATGGAGTGGAAAGTATAAACGGATCTTGCTTTAAGCCTCTCGAAAACAAGTCTAAGCAGCACGAAATATTCAGCAAGGCATGCGGTATTCGAAAGATGTACGCCAGAGGCTAGCCCTGGTGTTGACCAGTTTTGTGGGTGATGCGTAAATCGTCGTAATTAGCGTAACGTTACTTGTTATTTACGACGATTCCTGGACACTCTGTAACGATTACAATTGCCAGTCAGCTCGAAATACGATCTACGAATTTTACGAACTCGTAATTTCCCTGGGGGTTTGACAGTCGATGCAACACAGATGTGGTTTCCTGAAGTCAGCACCATCTGACGCTATATTCCCTACAAAGAATAAGCTTGTCACAAAGAAACAGAATGCTACCAGAATAGACCAAATGTTAGGGTTGACTGTATACCTTTCCAAGACACGACGTTCGTATTACGCGTAACACGATTTATAAATACGAATTACATTACGACAAAAGCCACAACACTGCCTCCCAGTAACCCTACGGGCATGTAAGCGTACGCTCTCCGAAGAGATTTGCTCTTCACTGCTAGACTGTATATTAATCTATTTCTGTCCACTGGACCTTCAACCACACCTATACGCCAGAGCCGGGACTCATTCCACGCAGAAATCCGAGCAACCAGCCTACATCTTGAAACTCTTGAGGTCGACCAATGCCCTCCGGCGTCTCAAACGCAAGAGAACAAACAACAAAATCACCCCAACAACGCCGTAGATGAAGTACAGGTACTCCTTGGTGACAGTGCCTATATACACAACCACCGGCATGGACGAGTCGGTGACGGTGGCCCTGGTGATGACAATCTCGTATATGGGAGACTCTCCGGTGGTGGGAATGTCGTTGATCGTGTTGATCAAGGGGAATCCGTCAATGAGCTGGCCAAATGCCACGTACTTGAGGTCGAAAAACGTGGTGACTTCTGCAATCGAAATGAAGAACAGCACACCGTTGGTGTCGCCGCCCGTGCTGGCCAACGAGATCCGGCCGGGCTTGTTGTGAAGAACCTGAAAGTTTTCCTGCTTGAACGTGTCGTAGGGAAGCGGATCGTACTCCCGGAATCCCGTTCTCCGCGTGTACCCGCCCTGGAAAATCATATGTTTCACCACGCGGTTAATGGTCGAGTCAGCGTACCCATACTTGTCCATCTGAGCGGTTTTGATGAAGTTCGCCACGGTGATCGGCAAAAGCTCACCAAACAAAGCAAACTTCATCAGACCAATATCTTCGTATGTTTCGGCCGACCTATACACCCTAAAGTCAAAAGTAACGAAATGAGTCACCGTTGGGTCGCCCTTAAGATGGCTGAGTTCCTCCGGAGTTAACCCCATGTTGGGTGCGGAGTACCCGAGTGCGAGAGCAGGAAGCACCAAGAACTTCAAGAAGCCGAGCGGATTCATTAGAATGTGAGGTTCGAGCTGAAAGTAACGAGGAGAGAAGGAAGATAACAGCGGAAAAATTGAAAAAGTGAAGAAACGAAGACGTGTCATTAACTGGTTTGGAGCCAAGAAGTGCGGCGAGAGATGCTGCGGCTCTGCACGCTCCACTAATAAATGCTTGGCGCTAATCGCAGCGCTGTACAGGCACCAGAGAAGCAGAACAATGAAAGGGGGAGAAGGAGATGAAAAAGGGAGGAGGAGATTTCATTAATGCCTCGAATCCAGGGAAATGTTGAGATATAATTTGGAGAGGTGCAGGCTTTTTTGTGACTCTTTCTTCGCAACTGGAGACGCACACGCTATCTTTCCATGCGCAATTACGGTCTGTCTGGCTTAGCCGGGGACCCAGGTGCGGAAAATGCTGGGTGTCCTGCATACACGCTCGCCCAGCCCCGTCTAGCCGTATACAATAAACCTTCAGCCGGACCTAATTATGATTGTCGTTTTGTACTCCTTATCCAATAAAGAAGTAGTTTCCGGCATACAGACTAATTTCCTCTATATTACAGTCTTTTCTGCATGCATGGCCGCGAGAGCTAGACACCACTATTATGGGGTTGTCCACTAAAAGGTTTGGAGTATTCCCATCAAATAGCGAGGAGCCTAGCGATTTTTTTTTTTGGCTATTTATAAATTACAGTTTTATTTCAATGCCTATGCAACTTTTTTGAGCCTCTTTTTTGTTTTTGGCTAAGAATTCTCCTCGTGTTCATTATCCGAAATATCTATCACTCATGAAAATCCGAGCAGAACTGCAGGTGAACACGCGGCTTCGCGACCGGAGGCAGGGGGAAAGGTTTTGATGCATTTTTGCAACAATCTCACAAAGTTTTGGGTCTTGACCGTGCCGATTTCGCCTTCAAAAGAGCCTTTTTTCATAGCGGGATTTCTGAAAAATTGTTCTCATTAACCAATAAAGAGAATCGCGCCTTATCCAAGTTTTTTTCCATAGTAAAATTTCTTAGCTACGCGCACTTTTTTTATTTCGTGCGGCTTTCCGATTTAATGTGAAATATTGTTTACAAAGCGTCCGACTTTCCCAAGTTTGACTGTATTGGCGGAGCAGATTCTGTATTGGCGGGCACACAAGAGAGAATGGTAAGTGTGCAAATGCATTGAACAAATGTTTTAATTCTGAGGATCAAGGGGTTCTTTCAGGTCAACTGAGGTGATTTAGTGGGTCATAATTTGGGTAAATGTACCGCTATTGTTAGACTGCTCAGCCCCGGGCTCAACAATTAGCGGTCTGGGTCTGTAAACAGGACATCTCCGTCAGAGCAATTTCATTGATTTGATTTATAGAGACTCTGACTGAACGAGGAATTTTGAGGGATCAGAAAAACGCGATTTTTCAACTTTGACCTCGGTTGACTTATTAGTTGCGTCTCACCTCTCTTCAACAGGACACTAAATGATCTTCCCAACGAAATGGCGAATTTGTCAGATATGCAAGGTGTGGAGCTGACGATATAAAGAGGAGAGAAAAGAGTTGTATGGGAATACAATTGGGCTGAGTTACTGAAAAGGCCGGTTTTGATACTTCTGCGTCTCGTGACAAAGTAAATTCTAGTCAGTGTTGTTATAGATACAGTATTACTATTTATTACACTTTTTTTTGGTATTATTAATATATAAAAAAAATATTACAATATTACACATAATTACAAATAATTACAAATAACTACAAATAATTACAAGTATATGAAGTTTCTGCATAGTATAGTACGACTATGCCTGCTTTTCGCCTTAATGCACCTATTCAGCTCTCATTTACTCACGCAATTTTCGATCATAAACCATTCTCAATATGAATTTAGAAATCAATTATATGCTATTCGAAACTTCACATCGGTAGATCTCTTCATCCTCCCTTGAATCGGAGAAGCTTCTCAGACCGTTATCTGATTATGGAACTTTCTTGAGCCTGGAAACACTATATTCCAGCTCGCTTAAAAGTAGACTATTTGTCGAGTTTTAAGTCTCTGCATCGCTAGATTCTGCATTGTTCAACTCTGCATCATGCCTAGACTACCAAGTCTCTGCATCGCTGAAATCGGAATCGCCAAAACCTGGTAAATTGCGTGTAGTACCCAAAGGCTCTGATTTGCTCAGGTCACCGAAGTTTTGCGTAAGACTGGTACCAAGGTCTTCCACCGTGGCCGATCCTATTGGAATCTGCAAATCACTGTTCTCAGCACACGTCGTCCCGCTCGTTGTCAGTGAGCGTTGCCCGTTTTGCCTCTCAGGGCGGGGTCTTTTCCTCCCATCATCCAGGTCTGGATGTTGACGATATCAGCAGTTTGCTTCGCCCACACAACACGTAGGTTGCTTTGTTGTGGAGTTCAGAGGTTATAAATGATCCTGATCCTGATCATCGGCAGCTTCCGACTGTGGTAGGGGGCTCAAAGTAGACACTTGCCTCGTCTGTAATAATAGCCAACCTCTTGATTGTCTGCGGTTGAAATCTGTTTCGCTAACTATGCTCTTCACTTAAGAGAAAAAAGATTCCGAGGAAGAGGACATCGCCATCATGGACAAAAGATCTTGAGTCAATTGGAAAACAGTAGGAAACGAGCCTTCGTTGAGTTTGTAGTACTCCCGAATCTGGTTCTTGACTTTGGCATTCTCTTGCTGCAAGTACCTCCGAAGTTCGCTCTCTCACCGTCATAGTCATCGTCATCACCGAGCTGACTCGCGTCATAAAAAAAATCCAAACACGCACTTTCTGTAATCTTTGGTTCAAGTTTTCTTTCCTTCCCTTTCGCGGCCACCCCGAAAATGGAGTTTATCGGTTACTTCGCCTTTCTGTTCAGCTTCCCTCAAGCCTTTAAACTTTCATTCAAAACTATATAATATTTGTAATTATTTGTAATTATTTGTAATATCGCCTCTATATTACAAATACTTTCTTAAAAATATTACAATTTGTAATAAACCATATTAGTAATAACTATTACTAATTATTACTAAATTTCTAATTATTACGCGCGAAAATTTTGTAATTTAACATCACTGATTCTAGTGCACCCAATATTAGTGTGCACCTTTGATCTTTCAGGAACATCAGCGAAATGAATCTCATAAAAGCGCTTCTACTCTATAGTCATTTCCAGGTTTCAAATTTCATCTATTTCTACAAAGCATAAATCTGAACGGGATGCAAAAACACATTTATAATGAATGTGCTGGTACTCCATCTGTGTGTACTCACATATAGTGAGCATCACCACCAACCGAGACAACCACGCACCCGCGACGTTGCCGCTAGACGCTTCTCTGAAACCTCAATTTAAACATACACGGCGTATTTCCCCCACACAGGATTACATGATGTCCAACGCGATCATGCTTTGAAAAGTCGGCATTCCTTGGCCACAGCCGAAAAGACAAGTGACGGTCCATGATATTAACTGACTTGGCACGTCGATCCAGTATCCCTTCGACCACTATTCGAAAACGCTACGTAAGTATCCGTAGAAGGAAGAACTAGCGCAAAATAACACGAGTTGAAAGAAATTGAAGGAGTTTACTCGATGAATGGACACGGATTTAGTTTGAGAAAGCTCATTGTCATATACGTAGCAAATAGTTTGTGTGTGTCGGTTTGACGTGGACAGCTTTGAAATTGGTTTTTGTGCAAAAGTTTTGACAGAATGATCCGACATTGAGGTGAACCTGAGGCTCAACAGTATTGACAAAATAGAAGAGCTTCTGGATTGATTGAAGATTCTCGCTTTGAAGTTGTCGATTTTTCCAACAACCGCCGAAAGGATTTCCATATGAGACTCATCTGCGAGTGTTTCCAAAATGTCAGAGTGTGCGATGACGAGGCTATAAATGGCTCATAGACTGCAGAAGCATCTTGCAGATCTTCGAGTTTGGACAAAATGCACGCCATTTCCAAACTATGTACTTTCGGTATCGGCGGGAGTTGTTTGGCCGAACCAGAAGGCTCTGAAATGTAATCCGGTCGAAGCAAAGGTGGGACTGAACCAACAGGCTTGGCGGAAATTCAAGATTTTTCCATCACTCGGCACATTGATCAGTCCAGACCTGGAGTTTCGTGACGCAATGAAATGGGTCTCACTTATTGTATTGTGATTCTCGTTCAGAACATCGGGCTTGCCCAAACTTCCCAACTCACCGTTCAAGCGGTTCCTCGTCTTTTTATCCTCAAATACATGAGTTTTTAGTTGCCACGCCCAAAAAATGGCCAACACTATTCACGCGAATCACGACACGTTGTCTCTTCAGAAAGTGAAGCTAATTGGCTTACAAGACACCTGAAACGACATAATGAACTCCAAAGTAGGCGTGCAAAGTGCCACTACGTTTGTGCCGAAAGAAAACCCCAAAGAGTTCGAAAATTGGTTCAATAGCGTGAAAACGACCATTGACGAGTTTGCGATAGCTCACGACGCCGTCTACAACTTTGATGAACTCGAATTCGCCTTGAGAGATCTCTTTTCTGCATATGTAATATTTACGAGAAGCGGGATGATGTATTTCACACAGCCCCGAATTCAAGAATGGGTCACCTCAGTGGGTAAGCGCACAGCTTTATCCAGTCTGGGATTATTTCCCCGCAAGAATGGACACAGAAAAGTGCTGCCTTTAGCTCTTTACTGAAAAAAGGCAGGGTCTGAATTTATTTTCAAAAGAGTGACGTGTAAATTGGGAATATATAAGAGTCACTGAGTTCAGCAGGTCCGAACTCAAATCAGCAAAATGACCGTGCGCCGACCCATCTTGGATCGCCTGACACAAATGCCGATCGGCTCTTCTCGTATCAATGCCGATGCTGTTTATCAAATCTTTTCAAAGCACTTGTTGATCTCGCAGGTGAGTGATTTCGCGGAAGAGTGGTGATGCACTTTATGATTTTCAATAAAGTTTGAAACAATGTTGGCCCTATTGATTTCCGAGCTTGACTCGTTTGGGACTCGGAACCAAAATTGATATTTCGACCCGTCCGCGTCTGCATTCTTCTATGTGGGCGTGAAGCTCCTAAACCTCCCATGGATTGCTAATTTGAGCAGCATTGAAGTCTACTAATGCGTTGGCAGGTTCTTTTTAAATAACAGCGGAACTATAGAGGGGGATACGAGGCTTGGAAAAGTCGGAGCTCCCTACTGCTGAGAGCTCTAACCAGCCCTGATGCAGCTGTGTCCTATACATTTGCAATTCTGGTCACTTTTAACTGACTTCCTGTAATAAGATTTGTTTCTGTGAGCAAGAGAAATCGCACACGCCCTTATTGGAATGTCCATTATTTGAAAGAGGCGACTCAGAATTAGGAGCATGGGTACCTTTATGGGACATGGCTCTGAGGTATTTGTCGGAGTACTTAAGTGATGTCGAAAATTCAACAAGAAGCAAGTCTCAGCTGAACTTGAGTTGACTAAGAACGACTATAGCCAACTCAAATGATCCAGACATCATTCAAATTCTTATGCTCATAATTATTGAACGAAAAGTGAAGGCTGGAGAGCTGGGCGGAGAAAGAATTGCATTCTGGGATTCAGGCGGTACCACTTTAAACATGATTTCAAAACCCAGTTATGAAGTGGTATCACTTTCAACTCATTCACAAAGTTAATCTTCGTGGTATATGGGTTTGTGATTTTAGACGATGTCCTTTCGTTACATGTGGGTTTGTCAAGGTACCTGAATGATGTGGGACATGGTGTTGTAAATGTGTCACTCATCATCCTTGACAAGTTGAGCGATGTGCCCGAGATGAGATTCCTCCAGGGTTCCATCTACTCATGCGAGCCAGCACTCGATTGAGATCACCACTGGATCGTATCCAAGACACCTCTCACCTAATCGCCTCACACAGGAAGAGGATAACAGGTCTCACACTCCTGATCGAAAAAATCTTCAAACAGCGTATCATTGAGCACTTGGGATTGCTCCTACTTTGTTATAAAAAAGGACGGTGTCGCAGACGCCGCGTACAATAGAGTGAAGACAGATGAACTCTAACTGCTGACATGAAAGATATCTATGATACTATTGAATATGATTGGTTATAAAACAGTCTCTTTGTATAACCTATACTTAAGAAGAAAATAGAAATTTGGCTCAAGAATGGTGTATTAGATAAAATGTATTCTCTGGAGCCGAAGTAGGAACACCTCAAAGAGGAATTATACCCTCAGCAATTGCTAATTCTTCATTTAATTAAGCGGGTGATCAATATTGGAATCCGCTAGATCACTTGGAAAAAATAAGAACGAAGGAACCGGTTCTGGCAGGAACTAGAGTGGACTGAGTCGCTCAGATTTATCGTGGTTACACCACACCAGGCTCGGCCACCCATCCGCTCGGCCACCACGACGGCAACGCGAGGTTGCTGACTGGAGTAGACCTTTACCCAGAAAGACGGAAGCGCACTGGAAAGACTTGTATGGTGAGTAGGTGCATGAAACCAGTCAATGATGCATAGAGCAACATGTTGTTTCGTGAGTTAGCGAGGCGTTCATTCGTGCCAGATCCACTCTCCAAGACCGTTGGCATGAACTAATTTAGGTGGATCCAACAATAACAGCCAGATGGTGACTCCAATTGATGAGGATATGTTCACCAAAAGTGTGGTCTACTTCCGCCTCATGGGTGTGGCTCTTACGCACGGAGACAGACGGAATATATCATAAAAGCTCTGGCCAACCTTGAAAATATGCAAAATGCCGTTGTGACACTCCAGAACGATATGCAGAATGGCTCGATTGTGTGACATAAACGATCACAGCAAGATCCCACAGGACGATGTCGACAACGTTGGCGACACTGTTTCTGCGGCTGAGTCGTGGCAATGACTCAATTTATCACAGGAGCAGATTTCCGCGATGACCCAGAAGCTAGACATCCGGAGACTGTGAGTGGAACAGTGTACCCGAGAGTATATGTCCCACATGCTCTTTCAATCTGCGCAGGGCTCGCACATGAAGTGACTCGTGAGCGCACCCCCACATGATTTTGAGAAATAAGGAGTCACAGCCTAAGGGACACTTCATTTTGGAATGTGAATGTCCTGTCACGGAGGCCGAAAACTTGTCTATACAGCAGGAAAGACCAAACAACGAATTTGGCGTGAACCAAGCAGTGGATCTCCAAGGTGAATACGCAGGATCTGGTTGTGTGGAAATTTTGGCGGTTTTGGACATACTTCTGGAAAGCCTACTGAATAATTTTCCATGTTGATATCTCCATAATTGTGTGGGAAATGAGGTTGCAGCCAAATTGCGCGTCACGGTGGCCGAGCGGGTCGTTGGCCGAGCGGGTCGTTGGCCGAGCGCGATGTCACTACAGTAAACCTCGATAAGTGAATACATTAAAAACGCGCGCTTTTATGAATTATCGAGGATATTCACTTATCGAGGATTTGGGTGATTTTCTTGATGAGGTGAATTCCTGAAAGTGTATGAAGCAATGAAAATTGGTGGGTATATTAGAGAATTTAGCGACGATCATACTTATGTAATAAATTTGTACATTTTTAGTATTTGTCAACAGAAATTCGCTCTCTAAAAATTGGAAAAAAATAATTAAATGCGCATTCTGTTTGTGAATCCACTAGTTTTAGCCAATGAATACAAATCACATTTTTATTTTTGTAAAGTTTCCTTGGTTTTGGTTAAAGTGTCAATCGAATAAATTTCAAGTGTGTACTGCCTTTGAGTGCTTTGTTTTGCGCAATATGTGTTTCATAGCTCTAAGTATCTGTGGTGAGCTCCCGCAATTATTTACACGTAATTTTATGCAGATCGATAGGTTATTCATTTAGCGCGATATTTCATTATCGAGGTTTTACTGTACTACAGTGATGTTAAATTACAAGATTCTCGCGCGTAATAATTAGAACTTTAGTAATAACTAGTTATTACTAAATCTTTGGAGACTAAAATTGGTTCACCATATGGCCCGAATCATTCTCGGAAAAAGGAAGGTTAATACACAAAACATGGGGAAACTTTGCTGGACTGAATTTCTCTTTGATTCGTCAGGTTCCTTCTTCGAACACTTGCAGTGGACCTTTTAGTCGAATGAACAGTTAAACCTAGAAGCGTGGAGGAAACTAGTTCAGGGAGAAAGGGTCGCAGTCAAAGACATTAGAGTAAAAATAAGATCGCACGAGGAAGTGTTGCAACACATTAATTCCAAGATTCATCTGGGTTTGCTACCGGCCACTTTCGTCATCACAGTAAGTGAATCCCGACTTATAGCAAACGCACCGTACAAATCCAGCAGTAAGGATAAACAAAGTAAGCCCGGTAATTCAACCTAAACGCTTTTTGGAAATCTGCCCAGAGGTGCGGGATCTCACTCGATGGAAAAAGTTCTGGACAGCTCTATGCAAAGAAGAATGGATCAAGAGGAGTGCTCTCACGGCTCTTTACCAATTCAACACAGGGATGCATGTCCCAGTGCATGACTCCAAGGAGCGCACGGACCAATAATGCCTCCCTTGGGACAAACGGTTAATCAACAAGTTATTCAAAGTCATTTACACAACTCTTGTGATATCTCAAAATCGTGGTGGAATCAAATCGACATGACCACAAAGATGCACTTGAGTGAGATGCTTGCTCCGACAAATACCACATTAACCAACCTACGCAACCACAATTGGTTCGTGAAGGTTGTACGAAAAGTTTACCTACGTAGGGCTCGGGAGCACCAAGGCGGTGTCCACTTTTTCCCCCTCCTGGCGAGACAAGTGTCTCGGGCCTTGAGGCGGGTCACTCAGGTGGGTCGATGACACATAGGTAGTCCCCTGTAATACACAAGTTTTGGGCGAGGATTTCCCATGAGGAAGTCCTCTTCAAGTTCTAGACTCCATTGGAGGTTTTTTCTACAGAATATATAGTTTTGCTGAGTTGAGGCTTGCATAGCAGCCGAACCGCAGCACCCTCCAATGTGATGTTTCTTTAAAAAAATAATAATAATATGGTTTATTACGAATTGTGATATTTTTAAGAAAGTATTTGTAATATAGAGGCTTTTTTTTTTTTTTTTT
>JAKTWD010000806.1:0-19722 GCA_030581935.1 Metschnikowia corniflorae
CTTACCGCAACAAATTCAAATTTAAAACATGGAAATACGCTACCGAAAATTGCCATAACATGAATATTACGGTACCATAATGTTCATTAGTACGAGACAGTGATTAGCCAAATTACTCTCATTTGTGGGCAATCTCTCCACTTAACACTTTGAAAGGTGTTGATATTATGGATTTATGTATTTACTTACTTTGATACTGTGTTCGTAGAGATCTAAGCGGAACGCATCTTGTTTCCGTCAAGTTGAGTGATGTGTGAAGAAATGAGCTGTTTCGTGCCCAAATAGAGCTGCTCGAAAATAGCGAATCTATCCGATCATCAAGAATGCATGTACTCAACTGATCTCGACAACTTCATCAACGTCGACTTCCATCTCATCATCATTATCCTTGATCTCTCTCGCGACCTGGTCGCATAACTCCACGTCATCTTCAGTGTTCTCATCATCAGATTCCACACCCAGGTCAAAGTCATCTGGTCTTCTTTTCGTCACCTTGTCGTTGACCACTGCCATCATTTGGTAGTGTCTGCGAAAAATTTATTTCTCTTCTTTGTGATCATATCGCCGCGTTTTGAAAAAAAAAAAAGGATTCTGCCGGCGCTGACATAGCAGGAATAGCCAAAATGTCTTTTGCAAGCTGATAAAGTATACAAAATTGTCTTTTCCTGCTGCGATAATAATCGACGATATCGGAGTTTTCAGTATTTTCAAAAAGGTAGGCCGCTATTTCGTTTTCTTGGTCCTCAGACCCTTCATGGTCACTAAGACAAGGGAAGTTTACTCTGCTTGGCCGATTGTCACTTTGTGAGCCGTGTTCGACATTTGCCTCATTTTGAAATCTCTGTGCTCCATAGTACTTTTCGTAAAGTTTGAGCAAATCTTCCAAACTTTTCCTGATGCAACTTACCAAGACACGCGGGAACGATTCTCTGGTCTCAAAATATTTGAGATTGTACTCTGGATCAAGAGCGGTGGCCTGTCACCAAAATCTGAAAGCAGGCGAACTCAGCTTTTTTGATTCATTGGAATTGAATTTAGCCAGTGAACAAGACTCATCCGAAGAGATATCCGTCATCGTAATTCAGCACGCAGAATGGTAAAAGTGGGCTTAAGAGAAGGCGGCGTGAATGAGGCAAGTTGTTCTCGTATTTTTTTTTTTTCAATCAACGAGCGTGAAGCATTCGACTATCACAAAATTGACGGCCGTGAACACGTGCATGTTAGGTGCTTCTGCTCAGAGTTGTGGGTAATTCGTAAATATCGTAAATATCGTAATCGTAACTGTGAATAACGATGATTTTTGAAAAATTTATTCCGATTACGATGACCAGTCATTTCGTAATTACGAATTACGAAATTTACGAATTCGTAAATTGCACGGGGGCTTTTGACAGTCGTAGACAATGCAACACAAACGGCGGGCTTCTCCATGTCAACACTATCTGAATCTTCAATTTCTACAATCAACGTATTGTAACAAAGAAGATAACCACATTGCTGCCCGAATTCATCAAAATGTTGGTCTTTCTCAAATATATAGATAAGCTTCCCGGTTGTGAGAGGAATGGCAGGGATCGGATTGAAAACGAAGAGGTGAACAATGAGTGTGAAGATAAAGACACCGATGAGATGGCCGGCAAGTCAAGCGACAGTTGGAGCGAGGCCTCTGAAAACTCCGCCGAGGACATGAGCATCCTTGAGTTCGACGACATCAGTGATACTATTGTCGAGGAAATTTCTGGGAGTATTCCGAAAACCTGTGCTACAACGTTTACGTTCAGATGAGTGATATAAATTACGTTTCGGGGGACAAAGGTGACAAAATTGAAATGCTGGGAAGTACAGTGGTGCTTGATGAATGATCCAAGTTGTTCTCGTTGCGGTACTTTTCAGAAGACAACTTCATCTCGATCCTCACATGTCGAGTCAATTTCTGAAACTTGCAAAAGGCCTTGCAAAGTATATTGACTACTAATAGAATACATAAACACCTAGGGCACATTAGCTCTCGTGGCTGACTTGCTTTGCAAAATGGGGTTGATATTATTAGCCACACACGACTTTCGTAATTATCATAATACGACTCGTATTTACGATTACGACGAGAAAAAAATTTGTAATCGTAATTACGAATCGTATTACGATAAAAACCACAACTCTGCTTCTGTTTAGGGCTTTAACCCAATATCTGAACAAGATGTGCAGCACTGGTTAATGAGCGCCTCACTGGAGAAAGACCTTGAAATACCGTGAAAATCGTAATGACATCGTAAAAAAATCGTAAAACAATTTCATGTAAAACGTACTACGAAAACATTACGATTTACGAAAATGGGAGTCGTCGTAATCGTAATCGTAATTTTTTTATAGCGTAAAAGCGTAATCTCCATTACGATTTACGTAAAATTACGCCAGCGCGCAACACTGATTATCACCACTCGCGAAAGGAAAAAAGACATTTTGAGCTCTCACTGCTCACCTATCGTCCTTTCCTAGCCATGTTCAAAGCAGCGTGGCGCCAGTCAGCGGCTCCCGTAGTCCTCCGAGTAAACAGAGCTGCCATGAACATGCAGCCTGCGTTTTTTGCGAGAAATTTCACAAATTCAACCTCGAAAAAGGCCAGTCTATTTGGCGATGTCACTCACGGCTCTTCCGCCCCGGATAACACCAAAGTAGCGGATTCAAAAAGCGAAAATCAAGTTCCGGAATCGCCCAAAGACGATACCAAGTTGCAACAGTACTACTTGAATGAAGCCGAAAAGGAGCACGTGACGCGTGACAAGTATATAAGTCCACTTAAGCGGCAACTCTTCGACGCCAACGTGAGAAAACACGGCTTCTTCAAAAACGGTCACGTGGTGAAGCATAAAGAGACGGGCAAAAGCTACCAGTTGTCGCTTACTCCCGAAGAAATTGACATTCTAGAGCCCTCGGTGTACATTGAGTCACACCGGATCAAGTCTTCGATGAAAAAGGCCACTCTTGTCAACAGATTTGTGCGGGGCATGGACGTCAAAACCGCCATCAACCAGTTGCACTTCAACCCGAAAAAAATGGCGACCGAATTGGAAAAATTCTTGAAACAGGGCTTGCAACAGTGCCGCGAGGCCGGTTACAGCGAAGAAGGGTTGTATGTGCAAGCCCTCTGGACAGGATCCGACGGCAAATGGGTGAAAAGACCTGACATCAAGGGTCGTGGCCGTACCGGTATCATCGAGCACCCGTACGTGCATTTAAAGGCGATTTTGCGTACGCAGCAAACGAAAAACAGAATTGCATGGGAGAAGGAACAGGCTCAGATAGCGGAAAAGCCCCGGTCTTTCTTGAACAATGCTCCATTGAACTTCCCAGTGCGTGGATTGTATAGATGGTAGAAGTACCTGGGGGCTTTTGTAAATAGTGATGCAGGTTTAAGGATACGTATTTGGTCTACGTCTCAAGCAACGATAAAAGCAACCTCTTCTTGTTTTTGAATTAGATAATGACTAGTTAATTTTCTTCTGTTTCCTTACTATCCTTGTGTGGAATACAGGTGGCATATATCCCTACTTCGGGGAGTATGAGACGCTCCAGAAGACTTCTGACATATTTCACAATGATGAATGGTTTGAATATAAGCTTTTTGACGATCTTCATCAAGATCTGCTTTGGTACCTCGCAAAGTATACTAGTCAAGGTTGCACTTCCACAGACTTCTCTATACTTTGTCAAGGCCGCCGCAGAGGGGTAATGGCTTCGAGATCTTTCAGGTTCTGTATGTTTGTCTTCAACAACCTGAATGTCTGAGTGCACTGGTAATTTTGTTGTATGATTCAGTTTACTTTGAGCTTCGTTACTGACTTGAAGGTTCAAGCTCTCGCACGAAGAATTGTCAATAAAGAAGTAGGGCTCGTCCTGAATGCTGATCACTTCAAGCTCTTCGAGTTTTATCCACCGCTTTTCTGGAACTTGTTTAAATGATTGAGTACAGTTTTCACTAATGCTGCATTCAGAAGAAAAGTCTTCGCTTTCAAAACTCTCCTTATCCTTTTCTTCGCCCTCAAATATTCCATCTGAGCTCTTATCTGAACCTATCTGAGAGCTTCCAATGTCCGAAGACTCATCAACTATGTCAAGAGATTCGTTTGTAACAGCAGCATGCGGATACACAAGTTCTGAGCGAGTATCAGGTGTCTCTGTGTCTGGTCTTGACGTGTTAGTCTTGCCTTTGAAGAATCTCCAGTTCACATTCAAATGAGAGAGTCTATCGAAGTCTTTCACAAAGTGCCGCTCTTTCAAAAGCAGCTCGAATATCTTATCGCGGCATTTCCGGGCTGAACGGAGAGGAATTCGGAATTTGCGCAGCATAACTGAGATGAATGGAAACGATCTGTTTTCTGTGACAAGCAGTTTCCAGATTTATAAACTTTTGAAGTGAAGACCAGACTGATGGTCTGTCCGCTATTATATCACAAAGCTTTCTTTTCTTTTTTGGTACAAGATTGAAGGTTAAAAGTCGCTGAAGAGCTCTTCAGATTGAGTTGGAAACATGATCTGCCGACATTTATATCCAGTTAGGCCTTCTTCGAATTGGTCTCGCCGATATTGGTAAATTTTGCAACCCCATCTCTTCTGCCGCTTTGCGCGTCGCACAGTCCGAAGCAAGTATGAAATTCTGCTAATGTGATAGGAAAGCGGAGCAACTAACGATCGTGCTCACATATAGTGGTACTAATAGTGCCGAGCTCAAATCTCGATTGAAGTGATAATCTTGACGAAAAGAACTTTGAGGTAAATCCCGAAACTTGAATTTTGAACCCCACCTCAGGCCTATGCCCCTTTGCAAGTGCTCCCCCATTATCATTGCGCATCGGTATGAGGTGGCCAAAACAGGTAAGTCATATATGGTCAAAACCCTTTCGAGACTTTTCCAAAGTCTGATCAGGGTACACAACTTTCAATAGTATCGTTGTGACTCCCCTAACCGCTTTGTGCAACTGCGGGTAATGGATCTAGTGAATGAGTGGGATACCTCGGTACCCTGATCTGAAATAAAGTGAGTTGAATGATCGAGATCCAAACTTCTTTAAGTGTGTAATCTCTTGAAGCTTTCTCAGCGATATTTGAAATCAAAATTGCCTTACCCAACAGAGTCGAGTGACGGAATAGATATGGGCGCTGTATCCCCAGGGTCTTCCATAGATTCAAAGAGCGTATTAGCAAGGAGCTGACAAACAGGAAAGGTAAAAAGATCCTTCATTCTTCGACCCAGAGTAGGTTTGTTAGAACATTTTCCAGATCCACTAAAGTTCTTCGTCAGTTCATGGCTTTCCTCTTTCTTGATGCAAGATCCTCAGCTGTCGACTGATCAAGTCCTCAAAGATCAAGTTCGGAAATGTCAGACGAGCACAAGCTTCATCAATATCTGGTCTCTGAGATACTGAGAGAGTCCATTTTACTGACTTGCTCAGTTTCTCGATGAAACAAATGCAACATTCTCTTCCTGAGGCTCAGGAGTCCACGCTAGTCACATGCACTCTTATCTCACCTCGTTCCATTCCTCGCTAGCTGCGATAAGCGCCGTTTCGAGCCCGTGGTCAGTTCAGGGCTTCAAATGAACAGTTCTTTGGAATCAAGAAAACAGATTCCGTGAATAACCCGTCGAGTGAGAAGTTGAGACAAATTTTTGAGAGGACACAGCACGCGACCGGGTCGATCATTCGACAGCCTTCCAGAGTATAAGCACATATACAGGCATCAACCCATAATATGAAAATGTGTTTTTCTCAAAGTAACTACCCCAGCTTTCATCCATCCCTATTCTGACTTTCAATAGCACAATAATAGCACAATATGAAGGATCTTCAATCCTCTCAATGTGCTTTTTTGGTCAAGCGAGGAAAGGGGGCAAAAAGATTGATATCTTTCAAGCAACTCGCAAGACATCAACCTGAATGAAAATCTCAACGTAGGCACTGTCAGGGCTATGGGTGATGAGCGACCAAAGCAAGATTCGACTTCGTCTCCGGTTCACCATATGTTCGATTTGCGCTCTTCTCGCCTTTACAGCGTGATCTTTCTCAGCACGATCAATAAATCTGGTCAAGAGAACCCGCCCTTACACCCAACCAGATCCTTCATGAACAATGTCGTCAGCACTTGACCAGGTAGTAAACATAAAGGGGAAAACAAACAAACTTGAGAACATACAATATCCAAAATCCCTCTCTTTCTTTTCAACATTATGACAAAACCCCAGTTCCCTGCCTATAGACGCCGTCCACAAGCGACCAATCGGCAAATCATGTCACCCAACCAGCCCCTCAGGTCCATATCGCCTTGAGTAATTCACCTCAAACTTCATCCACTTCTCTTTTCTTCTCCGTGCCCTCGTCAGCCAAAGCAGCAACGGAATCCATCCACGACCCTATGCGGCCAAAAAATCCCGCGTTTCGAGACAAGGGCGGAACTTCCCGAGACATTTCTTCCATACCGGGCAATTCTCTCAAACCCTCGTACCCCATGCGAGACATTCCCTCACCACGAGAATGAGTAAAAAAGGCCCACCCGCGAAACTCCTGGGCTCCGCAGCATTGCTTCTTTCTTTCTTCAAAAAAAGGACAGCAGAAGTTAACCGTACCTTTACATAAGATTTTTCGAGACATCATCTCAGATTTTTATATGCTTGATTCTTCCTGAGCTTATCACTATTTGTCCTTGCCTTTCAAGAACGCTTAGCTACCATCTTGAGACCCCAGAAACCGGATCTCCCGCCCTCTATCTCACCCCAGATTTCCCGTCTTAGTGGCCCCCGCAGTCACTACCCGGATCCACACCTACCGACCCTCCCTCCTAATCGCGCAATAAGGGCCACACAGAGCAGAGCAAAAATACCACGAAACCAGCAATTTTTCTGAATTCGGAATTTATAAAAATCGATATATTAAATTTACAGCCAAATCACAATGGGATTACGGCTCACGGAATTCTTCGAGCCGGGCTCGTACGAACAGGCCGAGACCGAGATCATTGTGTGCCATGAATGCCTGGCGCACTTGTGTCTTTCTGACCTCGTGGCTTCCGACCAGTTTTGGGGCCTGTCGGGTGAAGCGTATTTGGTCGATGACCTCATCAATATATCGTGTGAACACAAAGAACGCGAGACCCTGATGCGCACGGGGCGCTACGTGATAGACAATGTGCGGTGTCTGCAATGCCACACTCGGTTGGGCTGGCAGTACAAGAAGGCGTTTCGATACACGGAGACGTACAAGGAGGGCAAGTACGTCATTGAAAAAAAGTTCATACGTCAAATCCCAAACCTTAGCTCCACAGCACGCCTCACGGAACAGGCCAAGGTGCTGAAGAGACGGCGCTCTTCGGCCAGCATTGCCTCCAGCAACACAGACGACGAGTTTCTGAACGGGTTTCGCAGGCGAACAGGTTTGGACATGTATGACCGCAACTCGCTTGCGCCTTTGAAAGGGTCTGATTGCGACTCGGTCTTGACTTTCACTGACAGGCACTCGTATATGCATGCTCGGAGCGGGCCCCACACGGTGGTCAAGAACGAGCCTGATGAGGATTTAGATGCTCTGCAGCTGTCCTACGGCCTGTAGCATCTTTTGCGTACCACTCTTAGGAAACACGGGCGTTCCCCCCTCTTTGCTTTGTTGATCTTTTTCTGCCTTGTGTCGCACTGTCACTTCATTTCTCTGGTTCGGTTGGTTTTGGTTTCTCTCTCTTTCATTCATCTTACTTAGACACTAAGTATATTAAGATACACACATGCAATGGGTCCTTCTCAGGACTGGCTCCAGCCCCGGTGGGAGCGGAGCATGATGGTAAAGTGCGGTTGGTAGGTTATGCGGTCTTGGCACGCTTGGCATCTCCGTTTGGTGATTTTACCCTAGACCGTTTTTTCCCGTTCTCGCTTGAAACTCGGCGGGGCTTCTCCTCGAGCTTCTGGTACACCAAACAGTATGCAGAGGGGTCGCTGAGTGCAGTGGCCTCGTCGATTTTGTTGATGTATTCGTCATCATAATTCGACCACGTGCCGTCTGGCTGGTAGCATTGCGCGACATAGTGGCCTGACGAAATCGAGCGTCCCTCGTGCACGATGACTCCCATGAGCTGGTACTTTTGTGGAACTTGCGCCTCGCTGTATGGCCCCAAATCAAGAAACTTCAGGTAGTGAATGGGCTGTTTGACCTTCAGCGACGCATTGCCGTTGAATTTGAACCGCTTCAAGTGCACCATAAGGACATGCGGGCTTCTCTCGATGGCCAGCTTTTTGGTAGCGACTGTGCGTTTCTGGCACTTTTCGCAGAAATAGCCCAGGGACGCGTCGGATGTATCCGGCCGGATGGTCTCAGTACTAAAAAAGTCCCGGAGCGACTTTTCAATAGTAAAGTTGTTCCCAAGCTGAGCTCCGTCGTCTTCGGCCAGCTTGTTGCGCTTGCGTGTGAGCCCCAAAGACAAGTCGTAGAACTCCTGCTTGGTGACACTGCTGGTGGAGCATTGCTGGCATACCACCTCCTGGTCTAAAAGCCCGCCAAAGATGTCATACAAGATCGACTCGTTCAACTTCTTTCCCTTGGGAGTACTATCCTCCTGGAGCCTCGCCATCAAGCTCATGAAGTACTCATGAGAGTCTTCCTGCTGCCATTCGCTCATCATGCAGTTGATGTCCTCGAGCCGCAGCACCATATTGCGGGGGTTCACGAACTTTTTGGGGTTACCCTTCTTGGGCCCCAAGCCCCACATTCGGAGGGCAAGGTCGGCGAAAGTGTGTGTCACCGACCGCGGCTGGATGCTCGAGTGCTTGCCCTGCATAACCTCGATCAAATATTGCTGCACCGCCGGGATGTGTACCATGATCTGGATGGCCAGGTTCATGTAGCACGTGACCCCCGAGTTCAAAAGTCCTGCTGGTTTGATGCTTTTGAACTGTGGCGTCCAGTCGCGTAAGAGGCGGCCAGAGTACGGGCTTTTCTTGTTTTCGCCGAGCGTATAATGCGTGGACAGAACCGAATCTAACTGGCTTTTCTTATGGAGACTGACTTTGTCGTCTTGTGGGGGTTCATCCGCTTCGTCCGAGAGGGGCTTCTCCATGTCCTGTAAGAGATCCTTTTTCAACTGGAGCCTGTCAGCGTTGGTCTGGCCCAAGTCCTCCTCATCGTCGTCGTTTGTGGTCTGGTATGCGTGGTGGGTGATTATGTGGCCGTTTTCGGCCTCTCTTGCGGCCTCTATATCGATATCGCTGATTTTGTTCTCGATATCAAGACCTCTCTTGCTTTCACTGATGCTTTCATTGCTTTCACTGCCACTCTCACTACTACTTTCACTATCGCTCTCACTGTCGCTTTCGTCCTTGCTATCAATCTCGCTCTCTTTTTCGGTGTACTCGTTGTCTTCCTCGATGCTCTCAGACTCCATTTCCGCGTTCAGTTCGGGAAATACATCTCCATGGATCTTGCCATTCAATATTGAACTTGGTTCTTTGAGCGTACCTCTACTGATACTTGTGTCCTCGTCAGAAGTTGTGCTGGTTTCATCATAAACCTCGCCCAAATCTTCATCTGAAGCTGGGGAAAGCGAGGGTTTCTCCTCGTCCTCACTCAAATCAAGAGTACCTTGCAACGTCGAGTCCAGGTGATATTCAGAAGCCAGTTCAAACTCAGCTTCATCTTCGGACGATTCTGCGGTCCGTTTTTGCACCTTTGCAGCCCGCGGTTTCTTCTGCTTCACCGTATTTGCGAAGTACTTGCGGCCAGTATAGGCAGCAATCGCCTCGGCCATGGACTTTGGCTTTTTTTCTTCGCGTTTTTGAGGTCTTTTGGAAATCATACGATGATTAGAAACTGATGCGGGGGCTGCTGATGAATTGAGCACAATATATCCGGCCGACTTTATTGTTTGCACTTCTTTCTCTGGGTGTTTAGCCGGGATGAATGTGAGCGGATTGTTGAGAATGCGGTCGACAAGCGGGTTGGACATGGCTGAGTTTTATTCTGTAGAATAAATTATGCCACGGTGTAATTATTTTTTGCAAGGCCAACACTTTTTCGGTCTGCTCAGAATTGATCTCTCACACGGAAAAAAAAATACGCCAAGTCGGCCGATAGTGCGATGCCTGCCTGCACTAATCCTCGACACAGGACTTGGCTCGGAGGCGCACACGAGACCGATTTGGATGGCTCACGTGAATGGTGAAGCCACACTCAAAGGGACAGAAATCGCAGGTTCAAAGGCCCCGAATCTGGAAAATTAATGTGTGAAATAATTTAACACAAAAAATTTTGACCAATCCAATGAGTTCTGAGACGGCCCTGATGTGCTTGTACAAAACGCTGAGCTCTCTATATTGCTCTGCTGTCGTGTTCCATCTGTGTTGCAACCCTCGCGACAGCAGACGCGGTCACGTGACTGTCCCTTCGACAGCAAGCGGTGGTTGCAAATGCCCTGCCGGACCCGACTTCCCTCCCAACGCCTCGTATTCTGGCAAAGCACTACTTCTGGCAACAACAGGCATGAGCAGATCAACAGCCCTGGAACGCATGCATATATCAGAGAATTTAATAGCGGTAAGAACAGCCAATCGCGGTTATGCACACCAAAAGCCAAGTTAGCTGTCTGATCCGAGGGGACTACCAATCGCGCTTTCCGAACACTTTCTGCTGAGCCCTTTTTCCAACAAGAGCCAAAAGCTCAGCCTCTCCTATGCTCTTTGTTTGTTTCGCATGTTGCCGGAGCTCGAGTTGGATATTGTGCATCTTGTGCTTCGTTTCATTCTTCAGCGCACTACCCGGTTCGATCCCCGCGAATCGTTTCCTGTTCACGCTTTGACTCACCCCCAAAAATAAGCCCGACTTCGACTCTCCGGAGGATGTGCGTAGATTTCGTTTGAGCCCCTTCTTCAGCCGATCTCCACTAACTCCTTGTCCTGCCTCGTACTCCTCAAAATAGCCCATATCCTCTACGTGAGATTCTCCCTGAGGTTGAGCGTTGACGGTCGCGCCATGGAGTTCCATGTAATCTTCAATTTGTTGTTGGATATCTTCGGAAAGTAAAATTCTCGTGTCTTCATCGCCCTCCTCAAGCTTTATTTTGCCTTCACTGTCGTTGTCGATGTCTTCGGCAACATCGGCAATTTCATACTCGCCTTCTTCCAATTCCGACTCGCATGACGAGGCACTGCCCTCCAGTTCCTCGCTGGCAACTTTCTCCTGACTTTGCTCATTGATTAGTTTCCTGAGCCTTTCAACTGACAGAAGGGTCCGGTTTTGGCTAGACTTGGGCCCCGTCTCCTGTGATTTATCTCTCGCATCTGAATGTTTTGCTGACGCGAGCTTCTCGAACAAGCGCTCGTATTTCCCTGATTGATTCATCTCTCGCCTCGTACTACTCTCGAAAAGATTGGTGCTCATGAGTTGCTTCATTCTTGCAGACAAGTTCTGATCATAAGAGTTGGCTTGGGCCTGGTTATCCACGATGCTGGATACCCAGGATTTATCCAAAATCAGATCGACTATCAGTTCGTCATGTGGACTTTTAAAGAGCTTGATGTCAAGCGAGTAGTACTGGTCGGAATGTGCTCCCATGTCTTGCGATTTCTGTCCCGTATCAGCGGGCATTTCTTGTGTGCCGTTCGGTTTCGTTTTGGACAGCTTTTCCTCCACATAGCCAACTGGAAAGGTCCGAAAGGCGCCAATCTCAACTTTTCCCTGATTCAGAGTGCGCGAAGGGTCAACAACTATAGCCAAGTACGGATCCTGGAAATTCTGATTGAGACTTTGAGTTGCAACATCAATTCCGCTCAACCAGCAGCCATACCCAGGATGTGAGTGGTACCAGCCCACTATACTTTCCTTCGGGCGTACTTCTTTGAGATTATCAAGATACTGAACCATGTACTCATAGGCTTCACTTTGTGCATTCACTCGGGTTTCAGTTCCTTCGACCGGAAGAGCATAAACATCCATCACTATGAACAGGTCTTTAACGATCTTACCAGTGAGCATGCCCATTATTTCAATTGACCCACCGGATTTCGCGTGTGCGCTCATTTTTACAAGGGCCACAGTGGAAATGTAAACTTGTGTAAAGTACTTTGGCAGATTGCGCCACGGAAGCGTGTCCATTGCATTGTCATCTGGTGGTAGATCATAGAAAGATTGACTTTTGACAACACCAAGTTGCGATAGCTTCTCCTTCGTGAGAGACACCTTGAGCGCTTTAGGGTTGTCGCCCACGTTCATACGGTGTGCTAGCTCTTTTAACGAGCAGCTGTGGGATTTCATTGATTTCAATTGAGGCTACACCTACTTATAGAATACAGCCAAGTAGATAGCTACAATGTGCTCCGCAGCTCATGGGTGAGTTACAGAACAGCAGGCGCGCACGCGATTGTGCGCGCTAATGCCGGGTCAAGATTTAATTCTTCGGTCTGGCATTTGGGATCAAGTAATACATCCCGGTTTGATCCGACGTTGGGCTCAGTGGTGATGACTTTCTAGGATCCCGAAACCGTGGCGCTGGAGCCTGGTAATTCCTATCGGCTCCCGCCTCTCTGAGATAGTACTCCTGGGAGTACGTCATTGTGTTACCTGAATCCATCATAGGTGACTTGAGTGCGCCTGGGTATATTTCGTATTGATTGGGTCTGGGAGCCACTGGCCAACGAGGAACTGTATTCGAAAACCTCTTCAAATGGATTGGTGGGGGAGCCAAAGCCACAGGTATTCTAGGGGAGAGAAATACTCTCGAGTTTGATTTTGTGGTGAGCTCTCTGTACTGAACATGAATAGTTTTGTTCATGAACATCGAGTGATTGTCGCGAGCAACGGCACTAGCTGCTGCCGCTTCATCAGCAAAAGTCACAAAAGCAAATGTTGAGAACAGCTTGTGAATGATTGATACATCTGTAATGACGCCATGCGAGCCAAAGTGGCATCTGATGTCGGCTTCGAGAACTGACTGTGGTAAATGGCCGATGAAAATCGAGAACTTGTCAAACAGGCTGGGTTTGACAGCCAAATCATCGATGTTTTGTGCCCACTCGACATGATACTCCTCGCTGTCGGACAAGCTGGCAAAGGCCTGAATTGCGTCATCGCGGTAGGAGAATTTGACAAACCAGTTATAGCTAGACTCGGGAGAAGTGTAGTCGATGACCCGTCCAGCATGAGTGCTGGGCGCGATCAACTCCGTCTCTCCGAAATCACACACCAACTTCTGGATCTCTTCTTTTTTAGATTCACGAAATGATGAGATGAACAAAGTGCGGTTCACTTTTGCAGCCTCGCATCTCAATCTGCGGCCGTCTAACTCGGAATTGTGGCCCAACTTGATCGCTTGCTTGCAGTCCCGATCATTAGTGTATTGTACAAAAGCATATGGCCGGTTCATGGGGTCCCGCAACACCTTCACCGAGGCCAACTCTCCGTAAGTCTCGAAGTGACGAGTCACCGAGCGGCAAAGCTCGTCGTCAGTAGAGGTAGAGCGGAGACTCGCGACAAAGACGCAAGATGATGGACGGCGCTTATTTGGCTCGATTGCAGTTTTTGTTTTGCCGTCACCTTGCTTCAATTTTCCCGTGGGTATTCTCTCAGGAGGGGTCTCGTTTTCCTTGTTGTTTTCATTGGCGTACAATGCCTCCGAGGGCGGCTGAGGATTCTGTGCGGCAGACATATCGGTAAAAGAATAGAATTTTCGAATAAGGCGCAAACAATTTTACGAAATATACTCTGTTGGCTATCAGTACTAGGTAGAGCGGCTTTGTAGATTTGCGACTTATGTTTTGCAATCTGTGTGCCAGGCTGGAGAAGACTTGTAAATTCTAAAGAAAAAAAAGTGGTTGTAAAAATGCACAATCACATGAATCGCGAAACGAGACTTATATAGATAGATATCGCCTGGCGGCTAACCACAAAATCACAATCTCACCAAATCGGAGCCCCAAGGTGGGGTCAATGCATGAAAGAAGAATCTCGATAAATACCATGGTACGCTGTGCATGACATCCCGCGCCTGTCAAAGATTTAGGTGCCAGAGGGCTTTTAGTACACGTGACAAAGCACATGTGACTAGATATGAGAGGTTTCATGGCCCCCAGGTATTATGACGCCAGGTACTATGGCGCCAAGTATTATGACCCAATGCGACTGTTCTTTTGACGGCCACTTTGTTTGTCAGCCACTTGCTTTAATGGCTGCGAAAACGAACCCGGTCTCGTGGGCGCGATAATTCAATCCAAGGCCCTATGCAGGAACTAAGACGCACACGGCTATTGCTGCAAATATTCGCGACTCGGGAGCGGCGCCTGCATATAGGGAAATGGCGTGGATTGTCTGGGGAAGCTCGCGGAAAGTCGGGTGGCTGTGGATTTGCTGAGTCAAGTAGACGCTTCAAAGCACAGCTATGCCAATCCATAAATACTGGAACAATGGACAAATACACGCTTACCCGAGATTGCGAAACAATGTCATCTGCTTATTCAGTGAGACAAGCATCGGAATCACGTAAACATTGAAACAGCAAAGCTTGATTCTTCTGGACCCGACGTCAGTGAGCTCCCACGTGTATGTAGCGAGTGCAATCGCCAATCCAAATGGGCTCATTATAACATCGTATGCGCTCGCTTTATATTGCGGGACAACACTATCGTACCAAAGGGGAACGCGCGTGCGAGGGCCAAGCTGAGGGGTGTCTGGGATAAGGAGAAAAAAGAAATTCAAGGTGCCCATAAGATTTGGGGACGGAATTTCAACAATGGGGATCTACGCGAGAATTCTCCAGCACACGCACAAAGCAGCGGCACAAGTACTCTGTTCCCACGAGTGAAACGGGCCAACGGAAGCATTCGGCACTGAATCGTTCCGTGAATATTAACTCGCTGCCGATCTGCTCACTCTGAAACCAAAAGCTGGGTTTCGCCGGGCCGTTTGTGTGCACGCCTGCAGTGTGGATTTCTCCGCTTCTCCTCAAGCGCTCGTTGTGCGAAATCCATCAGGGCTCTGGAGAAAGTTTTTTTCCCTTCCCTTACCCCATATTATCTTTTTTTCTCACACTCGTTTAGTTCACTTTGCTGACACATTGTTTTTCACGTGCTTTGATTGTGCTACCACATCGAAGAATAGTTGCAGAGCCCAGCGAAAAGTCATTCTGAGAAATCAATAACTTTGCGACACTTCTTGCCTAGGAACCATCGCTTAGCTACGCTCGGTACCTTACATTCTGCCCCACTATTCACCCCGCCGTCGTCGCAGTGCATCATAACAGGGCATCTAGATTTGCACTGCCCCCAATTTGGTACCACATCTGAGCTGATTCGCCGCCATCAGGCCTCCAATATTGACAATCATGATGATTTCAAATGCGGAAACCAAACGGAAAGATATTACCACAAGGCCTTATAAGTGCCCTATGTGCGACAAGGCATTTCATCGTTTAGAGCACCAGACACGGCACATCCGCACACACACTGGCGAAAAGCCACACTCGTGTTCTTTTCCCGGGTGCAACAAGAAGTTTTCTCGCCTGGACGAGCTCACGAGGCATTCAAGAATACACACCAACCCAAATAGCCGACGCAATAAGAATCTCTCGAAAGGTGCAAGCGAGATGAGTGAACCAAGTATATCAGGCTCCGCTGCCGCTTCTGCTTTGGCATCAATCAATCCGACAATGCTGCAGGGAACTGCTTCATATAACAATTTGTTCGAGAGTTCTTCACCGCCAAGCCAGCTGCCGATGGGAAACATCAAGGACTCTCCTTTACTAGGGCATTTGAATGAAGGAGACCTGCCAGGCACCACCGATGCGTCTTCTTTCACCGGAAGCTTTTCGAAGCTGAACGACACCAATCAATCTCCGGTTCTGGACAGCGCAGAGGTGCCGACGAAGGAGGAGTCGCTCGGTCGTTCTGCCACGCCGACTTCGTCAATGATGAACATAGATATACTCGCGTCCGCTGCCACTGAGGAGCTCCGAGTGCTTGAAAAAACTACATCGAATACTCAAACTCACGGACGCGACCAGAAGCAGTTTAACGTGGATGTCACTGCGAACTCTCAGTCGCTTCCCTCGCTCAAGGACTTCTTCAGTTCGGCCGATGTTGCTAAATTCTCCTCATTTGCGCCGCTGAACTCTCTGAATAACTTGCAATACCTATCGAGCATTGCCCTCAAGTCTAGCAAGGCGCCTGGCCACAGCCCGGGAAAAACCGCATTCAGCACTCTTCTGTCGCTACAGAAAATGACGCCGCTCAACCCACAAGTACAACACCCTGCGCCAACGCGTTCTCGTGTTCTTGACGATAGTGACATGGACTACGTGCAGCAAAGGCTCAAGAAAAGCAGGCCCAACTCCCCCACTAGCAATTTCACGCTCCCAAACTCCCCGGTGCTTGGACTCTCCACGGTCACCACACCCATAATTCTGACCAATAACTCTTCCACAAACTTGTCGGGCTATTTCAAAGCTTCCTCTGGACAAGTGTCCTCGGGAAGCAAGGCATTTTCACTTGAAAGATCTTCGCAACGTGGTGTACCGGCAGTGACAAGTGATTCCCGGATCGCGGACGAAATTAAAGAATTGCTGAGGCAAAACCCTCCTGTTGATAATGACAAGACGAGTTTACTGGACCCAAACCATCTTCCGCCTTTGAGAAGCCTCAGACTTGACCTACCGCAGAACCTCACCATGCATGCAAACTCGCAAAGGGCTGCCCACTCGAATAAGCGACCCATTCCCACGGGATCGAGCTCGGGCGATGAGTAAAAGCCGTTTCGTGGTTCCAACGTCTTGTGGCCACCGGGCTATGGACCACATTATCTAGATTCTAATCATTCCTAGCATACTATGTACTCACTCTTAATAGAATTTGCAGCATAGCGATGCTGGTAGAAGAATATCATCTGGAATTATCAGATTCTCGAATCCTTGATTCGCGACTTAAAGTCGGGGTTTGAGGATGAAAAACGCTACTTTAGTGGACGATGCCTATAGACACTGTATTGGTTTTTATAGTGAGCCGCCGCGAGCACGTATCACCAGATTACAGCGCAATACATAACAACCCAAGGCGATATCATTGGTCGGCATGCACTGAGCAGAATCTATTATCACAGCCGAGCTATTAGTAGTTTTACGACTTTTTGAAAACACGAAAACTTCAAACTTTTGTTATTTTAGTCTGGAAGTCAACCGTCTCATAATCAATTGAGCGGCCCATTCATTTTGGGTTTATCGCCGGCCCGATAAAATTACATGTAATTGAACTTTTTAATTAACTATAGTTATTTTTGTAGTGGTAGTCAACCGTCTACATGTTTCACTGTGTGTTTGGTCATACGTTAGTCTCGCCATCTCTTCGCAATGACTCAATTACTGCTGTAAGTCTGAACAACCTCGCTCTAACTCATATTCCGAGTAGTTCTCCGAAGCAGAACGTGAGCAAGATAAACCTTATCAAGAAAGACGCCAGAAACCCAAAGAGCTGTCTCAATTCTTCAAAACCACATCATGTCAGGCATAAACGTATATCTTCGCGTAAACAAATTTTGAGCTACTGAAGCAACAACAAACACGCTTCGTTTCTAATGTACTGGCAATGCTTGGCACCCGAATTTTTCCTATATCCTAACCTTATCCACATTCTAATATCCGCCAACGGCCCAGACCTCATTCTCGTCCTCGTAACGATCACTGAACATGGTCTCGTCGTCACCGCCATCCTCGAGTCTTTCTCTCTCGACCAACGCCAATCTACTAGCAACTCTCTTCGTGTAATCTCCAATAGACCGGGGCTGAATGACCGCACCAAATACGGTAGTGATGTCGCTCTTGGACGCGATTTCAAACCAGTGCAAGAACGCCTTCTGCTCTGTATCCTGTACCAAATCGAACACGGCCAAGTACGCCTTTTCGGCGGCCAAGCGAATCGGAATCACCGCGTCCCGCAAACATCCAAACACAGACGGCGCCAAGGTGTCGAAATACGGCAGCACAAATGTGTCGAACTTGAATCTGGCCACAGTACGGATCGTCACCAACGCCAATCTGCGCGTATCATTCGAGCCGGATTGAGGGCCAAGCGCGTTTTTGCTCAACTGCTCAACCAACACCAGTCTCAAAGATTCCGGTACCTCGAAAACAGGGCCCGAAGCGAGCGTTTCCTGTTTAGGTGATTTTGTCTCACCGTGAAGCAACACAAGCTTGCCGATGGCCACCGTGGCATTATCGCTGATATACGGGACCCTGGAGTTGGCAGAGTCCACAATGAAACCAGCAATTTCCTCGACGAGCCCCGTCTCAAACACGTGCACCGGCGCGTCTTTCAAAAACGAGTTGATCGCCAAAACTGCGAACTTCATCGTCGCCTCGTCGTCGCCTCGTTTGCTCAACACCTTGTTCTTCAATATATGCGCCGCCTCTGCCGTCGACAAGATCTGCGAGAGCGAGCCCAAAAGACGCGCGTAAGCAACGGCCGACTTGTCGGTGACAGCACCAAGCTCCTCTTCCACCAACGCCATGATCGACGTTTTGGATGCCTCGCCCATGTTCTTTCCGCCCTTAAGTACCACCTGCAACATGGCTTTGAGCAAGGAGTTCTTGACGCCCTGGTCGTCCGCGGATTTGGCGCCCGCCACTAGCTCAGTGACTAGCGAATCGACCCTCGGTTGAAATTCGACCAAAAGCGCCAACGCGTCGACGGCCGCGCTTCTCAACTTCTCGTTCGACGCGTCCGACAACGACCGCACAAACGTGCGCTGGAGCTGTGGCACAAACGGACGCAAGAACTGCGGAATCCTCTTCAACAAGCTCGTCAACGCCGCCAAAATCGCGGTTTTGATGCCGGGCGACACCTTCTCACCGACAACACGAATTAAGGGACCGGTGATCGGGGTGGCGAACGGGCGCAAGCTCGCCGCGGGCGTGCGTGACACCAACTCGGCAATCGCCAATGCCGACAACTCTCTCTGTTCGCTGTTTCCGTACATCAACCCATGAGAAAAGATGGGCAAGATACAGCTTGGACCCTTGGGCAAAGCGAGCCCGGGCAAGTCTTCACCACGCACACCGGCAAGCAACAACGCCTGGTGTGCTGGTTTCACGAGCAGCTCCAAAACAGGCTTTTCCTGGGCGGCAACAAGGGCACACAACGCGTCAAACACACTGCCCACCACGCGCGCGTCGCCGTCGCCCAAGTAGAAAATGAGCTGGCTCACCAAGTCCGGCACATACACGGAGTAATCGAGCGAAGTGTTCTTGAAAAATACCGCGAGACGGGAGCACACGGCCGCCCGTTTGGCGGGGTCTTGGTGCTTCACCATCGCCATCAACTGCTGCATGAGCAGATGCACACACTCGTCGCTGGCGGCTGCTAGCAACGCGGTATCAAACGCCAGCTGCACCTGCTCGAGTTCCTCGGGGGTGCCAGACTCGGAAGTTTCCACCACCGCAACAAGAAGAGCAGAGATGATTTGGGTGAGGCGCGAGTAGTACACCGGACCAGCCACCGAGGCCAAAGAAGCAAGCGCCGAGGCCTTTGCAGCGTCGAAAGGCGGGGTGAGCAACGCAGACACCGAGATCGGGAAGATCGCCGCCGCATTGGTGGCCATGAGGTCCTTGAGGGCATCGAGGGCCACACCGCCAGAAACGTCGTCATTCTGGCCCACCATCTTCAACAAATGTGGTACAACCTCGTCGACTACCACCTTCCCAAATTGCTCGTACAAG
>JAKTWD010000807.1:0-19684 GCA_030581935.1 Metschnikowia corniflorae
TGTCTGTCTGTCTGTCTGTCTGTCTGTCTGTCTGTCTGTCTGTCTGTCTGTCTGTCTGTCTGTCTGTCTGTCTGTCTGTCTGTCTGTCTGTCTGTCTGTCTGTCTGTCTGTCTGTCTGGTCCAGAAAGAGCACCGCTGTTATGAAATTCGGCGAGCACGCAACAAAAGCCAATCATATAAATGACCTTCATTCCCACCAAGTATACAGATGTCAAATCTATTATTCTCTCGGCATATCTAGAATTTTGTTTTGCATATCCATGTTTTGCTCCTATGGTGCCACTAAGTGTAATCTATGTATTCGAAATACAAACTAGACTATATGCTAGTAATGGCAACCATAACGCAAAGATTTCCATCTGAACTAAAGAAGTTCCCAAAACACCACCGAAAGTTCTGACCTGGTTATCATAGTACAAATCTGTGCAATGGCCGTGTCTGAACAAACAATAGCCAAATTTACGAATCTGGTCGACTAGATCATGGACCTCCTAACAGACTTTGCTGGACATCGATTGGATGTACAAGCGTTTGGCAACGAGGCGGAACTCGTCGAGCTGAGGCTCTCCAGAGCCAGCGAGATCGTGCCTAGTGTTGCTACATGTGATGAGATTCTTGCAAAAAGAGTCAAGCTTGCCAAAATCTGTGATGATGTACTGATTTTCTCGGAGGTAATAAAACTTTTTCATCCTATTCGTGGCGATGATATTTTATTGGTTCACCCCGCCATACGCCTTAACCCGACCCAAACTCGAGGGGTTAATGATATATTTCCAAAACACGCAGAGTTGATGATGAGCTTTTTTCGAGTGGAAGGAAGTTTGTTTCTGGCGGCCTAGAAGTCTCAATTGCTTTACTCAATTGTTCTTCAACTACTAGTTGACTTTGGGGTGGGTGCAAAACGGCATCAGTTGCAACTCGCGCCTCTTGTATGAAACGTGCTAATTAACCTGCTCATGAAAACACATGATTGACCGGAGTAGTCAGAGATTGCAGAATCAGCAGTAAAGTGGGGCACATTTTGTGTATCTGGCTGCTTGAACTTTTCGATAGCTCCTTCTATATAAATACACTTTCTTGATTCAAGTTTCGTGTGAGCAAATGTGATTGTATGTGTTATACTGGGAGGCAATTCATGACTGCTTGCCGTGAAATCTGATGACCTTCTTGGCTCGTATCTGGAACCACATAAGATTCCAATACAGGCTCCAGCGAAAGCGTTGAACTGATGTATTCACTTGTGCGTGGAACAATCGATTTCTACGCTTCAAGGTAACATATTTCTGTTCTCATAAACGTCCACTTGAGATGTGTGAAGAATTTACCTGTGCTTTCCAAAAGGAGGTCAACACAGTTCAATCCTCTCGCACTCAGGAGTGGAATGGCTTTATTTTTACTCATGATCTTGGCCATATGGTGAGTTAATTTCAACCGAAGATACTTTGTGGACCACCCCATGTCTCTGTTCAAAATCGAGCGGAGAACGGCTGCTCTGTGACCTTGAAGTTGTACTTGCATTTGCAAAAGGCCATAACCTCCGCTCTTTGGCCTAGTATACATCTTGGGCGCAGCGATACCCTAAAACCTTCTTTATACCCTCATCCATCTTCTTCAACTGCAGAGGCTTCATACATTGCACCAAGTCTTTGTAGACCGTTCGAGAGGCCACAAACATATTGGTGCCTTGTTTTTTTTTAAAGAAGCATCACATTGAGGGGTGATGTGGTTCAACTTTTGTACGAGCCTGATCTCATCAAAACTGAGGATTCTATGGAAAAACCCCCGATGGAGTCTGGAGTTTTGAGCAGGTCTTCCTCATGGGAAATTGTCGCCCAAAACTAATTTATCACGGTGGGTAACCTATGTGTGATCGACCCGCCTGAGTGACCGCCTCAAGGCCCGAGACACTTGTCTCGCCAGGAGTGGTAAAGGTGGACACCTCCTTGGTGCTTCTGAGTCCTAACTAAGAAAACTTCTCGTTTAACCTTCACGAACCTATTGAGGATGCGTAGGTTGTCATTGTTGAAGCAAGCATCTCAATCAGGTGCATCATTGTGTTCATGCCGATTTAATTCACAATTTTGACATGTCACAAGAGTTGTATAAATGACTTTGAATACCTTGTTAATTACCCCTTTGTCCACAGAGGAGGCACTGGTGATCCGTGCGCTCATTGGATTCATTCACTGGGACGTGCATCCCTGTGTTGAATTGACGAAGAGCCGTGAAATGACTCCGTTTGATCCATTCTGCTCTGTACATACCTGTCCAGAGGTAATCTATCGAGTGATTACCCCCACCTCTTGGCGAATGTCCTAAAGCGTTTGGGCACCTCTTGGCCGATTCTTAAAAGCGATTAGGTAAAATCACCGGGGCCTTCTCTGTTTGTTCGTACTGCTGGATTTGAACGGCTTTTGCTATAAGTCGGGATTCACTTACTGTGATGGGGAAAGAGGACGGTAGCAAACCCTTATAAATCTTGGAAGTAATGTGTTGCAACACTTCATTGTGCGAATTTGCTTTTAGTCCAATATCTTTGACGGCGACCCTTTCTCCCTGAACCATATTCCTTCACGCTTCTAGGTATAACTACTCATCCGAAGAAAAGGTCCACTGCAAGTGTTCGAAGGAGAAACCTGACGAGCCAAAGAGAAATTCAGTCCAGCAGTTTTCCAATAATTTCGGTATTGACCTTCTTTTTCTCGAGAATGATTCCGGTCATATGATGAACCAACAGTCTCCAAAGATTCGTGTACCAATCTGCAAGCTCTGTTTACGTATTAAGCAAATTTGCTGTTCGATATTCTTGTATCTGGGTCAAAGGCTAATAACTCCGTATCCCCCCCTGGTTTGGCCTGGCATAACATGTGTCTTTACCCACATTTTGAAAGACTTTCTTAAGCCAGATCCATTTTTTTCACATCGCAGTCGACATACACAGAACAAGATCTTTGTAGACCACCGTGGACTCGACAAACATGTTTGTCGCTCTCATCCTCGTGGCCAAGTCTAGGTCAGCGAACCCCTTCTTGTGAATTCTACCATATTAAAAATAACTATTGCAAGGATCACAAAGTAATATAATCTCAGATAATACGGCGCGAAATCTTCGTAATTTAACAACACTGATTGCTAGTACTTTGACAGGCACTACAATGACCCAATGTCTTCCCGCCGACGCTTCCACTCATGTGTGAGTAGTTGTTGGCTGATGTGATGAGGCTTGAATCGACACAGGAACTCCACTCCCGTTACTTTTTCTCACCTCCTATTTCGTTTTGCAGCCACCCCTCAAAATAATAAGAGGAGTGGATTTCCGCGAGATCTGTTGATGTTGAGTATATTTTTTCTTTCCGGAGCTCCTTTTCTTTCCAGCACCTCCTTTCGCACCCAATTGGTAATACAAATAATTACACACATTTCTATATTTTAAGTATCATTGAGTAGCTCAAAGCGCGTAGAACACACGCAATGAATCAGAACACGGAAAACAACGATATTTGCGTGTCTGACCAATTCCAGATCTTGAGTGACTTGTTGAGCTGTGAAAATGTTGACGATTCGTGGCTTTATCAGGTTCAGCAGACCAGCTCGATTATCATGAGAGGTGTAGCCACTGCTGATTACGACAAAGCATTGCCGTTGCTTGAATCGTTCGCCAGCTTGGTGGCACGGCGCCCAGAGGAACGAGCGTTTATGGAGAACTTCGCTCAACTAGTGCTTATTCATTTGACAAACTCGTGCAAATTCAGCCATTTAAAAAATGCATTGGTTCAAAACCCCAACACACCTGAGACTTCTTTTCAGGTTCCCATGTGGTGGCCAAGGCCCAATGGAAACCACCAGTTGGAAACCATAACTAGTATTTTTGACACGACATTGGATATGGAGGACTCTGCAAAAGCCCACGCCTTCGAGATACACCTGGTGGTCCATGTTGTGGCTGTAATTTTGGGCCGGATCGATCAAATGATCCGTGATCAGCATCCGCCCTGGGGCTGCTTTGCCGACTTGATATCGTTGATGCTGAAAAGCGTGGCCCATCGTGACCTCACCACATATATCTTGTGCCAAGAGGAGAACGCAATCAGCACCATGCTCCGCCTTTCAGCTCCCAGTGCATCCAATCCTGGGGACAGGTACGCCAAGTTTTTGTTGGAGTTGCTCTCGACAAGAAGCACCTTCATCGTTGTGCTCTCAATGATCTACGAGTTTCTGGGAGCAACACGCCTAGTCGCCCTGGTTCCACATCTCCTGAGACCCGCGTTCAAAGTGGCTGCAAATACGCCGTTTCGGTATATTGTAGATGCACTCAACCATCAGAGCGACTTGCTTGACTTCAAGAATCCGACGGTGTTTACGTGTGTTTCGGTAGCGACACGGAAGCTTGAATTCTTTGAAAAGGCGAAAAACGACTTGGCCATGTACGAAGCGTTCAACTGTGCCTCCAATATCCATTCTCTTTGGAGTGTGATCACACACTTTGGGTGCATGGTAGCGCAGGGTCTCTTGGAAAACTATGGGGATTTCATTTGTTCAGAGAGATACTTCACTAGGCTCGATGTGTTCGCCAAATCAAAGTTTCCTCCCCTTGCGAAACCAAATTACTTCTTTGCCGAGCAAAAAGCAGCGCCCGCCAATTCCACGTTAGAGACGATGACAAGGTTGGACGAGTATGACGAGATGCACAGGAACCTTGCGAGAATCATGAAGTTCCTCAAGCTGATTATCAAAAACGAGTTGGATTTAGGGGGAGATAGCGCCACAAACAGAGCCCTTGCTGACAAGTTGTTCACCTGCAAAACCAACACCGTCTACCTCCTCTTCTTCCTTGTGCTTCGGTGCAACGAGAAGCAGGAGCACTCGATGGCGTCGCAAGTGTCCTCAGGAAAGATTTTTGAGATTTATGAGATTTTTCTCCAAGGACCCCGCCTGGCTTTATCGTGGACGACGTTGTTCAGTTTCGCCACCGACATGAGCTACAACGAGATCAAGTCTGTGAAAACATGGCACAGGTTTCTTTGCACTTTGTGCTCCCGCCACGCCAACGGGCCGCACAACGAATTGATGAATGACAGCCTCAAGAGGTTTTGCAGCGTTTTCGATCAGCCGCAAACATCGGCCGAACCCACAAACCCATACATGGCGGAGTCGCACCCAGATACGTGTATGATTGACAAAAGCGAGTACATCTTCTTATACCAGGATCCACCCAGGTACAGAGCCAGCTACGACGAGAACGTCCACACAAAACCAGCCAGTCATTATTCCATCGGTGGCCGGCAGCAAAGTGTTCATGTGGACAAATACGGAAAGGGCCGGACCTGAGTGCCCTCAGTGGACCCGTGGCACGTGACCCCCCACACTCGAGGATATATTTTTTCTGCGAAACGAAGCGCGATATCGTGATGATCATCTCGAAATCTTCTGGTACACTAACGAATCATGGTTTTGAAGTCCACCTCTGCGGGGGATGTTTCTGTGTACCAGGTTGCCGGGTCTAATCTCTCGAGATCGCTTCCCGACTGGATTGCAAGGAAAAGAAGAAAGGAGTTGCGCAGAGATGCCGATTACATGAACCGAGTGGAGTTGATCCAGGATTTCGAGTTCAGCGAGGCCTCCAACAAGATCAAGGTGTCTCCAGACGGCCAGTTTGCGATGGCCACCGGAACCTACAAACCTCAAATCCATGTGTACGACTTTTCCAACTTGTCGTTGAAGTTCGACAGGCACACCGACAGCGAGAACGTCGACTTTGAGATCTTGTCCAACGACTGGACCAAGTCGGTGCACTTGCAAAACGACCGCACGATCGAGTTCCACACGAAAGGCGGAATCCACTACAAATCGCGGATCCCCAAGTTTGGCCGCAGTCTAGCCTACAACCCTACCAGTTGTGACATGCTCATAGGTGCCTCGGGCAACGAAATATATAGGTTGAACTTGGAGCAGGGCCGCTACCTCAATCCTTATGTTCTCGACACAGAAGAGGGCGTGAACTCAGTTGACGTGAATCCTGTACATGGGCTTGTGTCTGCGGGATTAGAGGACGGAACCGTTGAGTTCTGGGACCCCAGGAGTCGGCAGCGGGCGGCCAAGTTATTTGTGACTGACGCCATCGGAGAGCAGGCCCAGGTGACAGCAGCTACGTTCAGGAACGATGGGCTCAACTTCGCGTGCGGGACCTCCAACGGAAAGGCGCTCATCTACGATCTCAGAACGGCAACACCTTCGATCGTGAAGGACCAGGGTTACGGGTTTGCGATAAAGAAGATTCAGTGGATCGACGAGAACAGCAGCGACGCTAACAAGATCATGACTGCAGACAAGCGCATTGCTAAAGTTTGGAGCCGTTTGGACGGGAAACCGTTTACTTCAATGGAGCCCAGTGTCGACATCAACGACGTGGCATACGTCAAGGACAGCGGGATGTTTTTGTTGGCCAACGAGGGCATGCCCATGCACGCGTATTACATTCCGAATCTCGGGCCAGCGCCGAAATGGTGCTCATTCTTGGACAGCATCACGGAAGAGTTGGAGGAAAAGCCCTCGGACACCGTTTACTCGAACTTCCGGTTCATCACCCGCGACGACGTGGCCAAGTTGAACTTGTCCCACTTGGTGGGCTCCAACGTGTTGCGTTCGTACATGCACGGGTTCTTCATCAACACCGAGTTGTACGACAAAGTGAACTTGATCGCAAACCCCAACTCGTACAGGGACCAGCGGGAACGCGAGATCAAGAAGAAGATCGAGCAGGAGCGAGAGTCACGGATCCGTACCTCGGGTACCGTCACCAAGTCCAAAATCAAGGTCAACAAGGAGTTGGCTGAGCGCTTGCAAAGCAAAGATAGTGGGGACGTGGTGCGCGACGACCGGTTCGCCGAGTTGTTTGAAAATCCAGACTTTGCTGTCGACCAGGAATCGTTTGAATTTAAACAACTCAATCCAACTAGGGTTGTCAGGGATATCACCAAGACCGAGCGTCCACGTGGCTTGACAGCTGCCGAGGAGTCGGACGAAGAGAGAACTAACCCAGACTCTAAGAAGAAGGGCTTGAGCGACGAGTCGGAATCGGAGTCCGAGGACGAGGAGGCCTCTGAGCGCCAGAAGCAAAAGGTGCAGAAGGAGTTGGAGAAGATCCGTGCAAAGAAGCGCAAGCAGCAGGAGGCGAACAAGTTCATGAACGAGATGAAGGCGGTCACCGAGAACGAGACCGAGGCACGGAACAACGAGACTTTGGGCACGCAAGCAAAAAGACTTCATAAAGTCAGCAAAGAGCGCGATGCTCAGAAACAAGGCTCGAGAACTCGCCACCACGGTAAGGGTGAGATGGAAGTCACGTTCAACCCTAAGAAGGCGGAGAAAAAGGTCAAGTTCAGGGCAGACCAGGATGAGGAAGGCGAAGATGCTGAGCAGAAGCATGGGAGAACGAAGCAACGGTTTGCCGGGCGCAGAAGTGCGGGGCGCAACCAGTTCCGTGGAATGTAAGGACATTTCCAAGTTGGGGTCTCATCTACACCTTCTTGTGGAGCATTTCGTTATCTTACCCACATGTTGAAGGTGCCGCTTTTTTTGTGAACCGTTTTTCGCCTGGGATTTTCGGCGTGACCGCCGTGGAAGCTTTTTTTGTGATGACTTTGAACTGCACTGCCGCTTCTCGGGTGCATTTCTTGTGCACTTCTTTGGGATCGGTCCGCAGACCACGGTCATGCTGTCTGCCCCTAAATCACTTCTCTGGCCTTGGATGTGCTTGCCCAGACCAATGATCTTTCTTCAGGACGAACGGTGTGCGCCTCATGGCTGATGTTCAAAACCGTGGCTGGACTGTCCTTTCGAAATAGCCCTATCTTTGCGAAGAAGATTTATAAGCGCATCCGATAGGTTTGTGGCAGACTGATTTTGCAATGCGTTGAGGTTTCTTCCTCCGCCCAGCTGTTGTACGGAAATTTGGCGTGGTGTGTTCCTAAAGGGTTTCAAATCCAGTTACGCAACCTTGCCGTCGAGGTATAGTCGACTCTTGGAGCAGTTTGTCTATTTCAATTGAGAACTCCGGGGTCTTGCCAGACACCTCAGGAATCTCGTTTGAGAGTGTTAGTGGTATGCACATTATCTTTACAACCGGGCCGAATCGACTACTATCGAAAACTCTCAATCTTCGATAAGCGCTCAATAACTTACGTTATTCGACAAAAAGGAACGAGCTAGGGTTGTCTTTATATGTATGGCATTCACACCTTCCAATCTACCCATTGATATAATTCCTGATAAGAGTTCGAACGCTGTTGTTAGCAGCCCCGAATTCATCACTGATTCACTGTAAAGAAATCATGTAACATCGCCACTTTCAGCTTTGATAGACTGTCTTGTACTCATCCCATTCCTAAACCACCCTAAATTTGGTGAACTTGTTACCTTCTAGTTTCGTTGTGACAATTTGTTGCTCCTGGTCTTACTACATCGGCTTTATTGCAATATCTCTCAAGGAATGCCCAAACAAAAGAATCAATATATAAACATCATTTGTTATTATGCAAATGTGATCTGTTTTGTTTCTTGAGAAGATGAAACGAGAAGGGAGGGTCAGGAATGTCAGGGAACGAACAGAGGAAGATAATGGAAGGGTTCGGGCAGCACATCGCAATGGCTAGTACGGGAACAGTGCCTTTCTCGTTCAGTAACATGGCCTGAATTGGTGCAAAGCAAATGATGGTGCAGTCTTCTCTCTTCCAGATATATATCAGGCTGTATCGACATGCTCACTGTATGAGTACAATCAGCAGTTAGTCAAGAGAATGGCGTCTTCACTTCACCAGTCAATCTACTACTAAACCTCATTCGTTGTGAGGATGTGATAAAACAGATGAAGCAGGTTACTCCGATTGATTCCAATAAAGTCATATCGGCTGGAAGATGGACTGAAACGTCGAACCATCAAGACTATTGAGAAACAGTATGTTAACGTATCAAGAACTTCATGTGTAGAGACCAATAACGATTAGCCCATATCAACCTCAACAACCTAAATGATTATCCTGTCACTGCGAAGATAATCAGAAAGTGACGAAGATGCAGCAACAGGAAGAGCCACACCAAAAAGTCACAAATGTGAAGTTTCGATCTTGAATAGAGAGGACCATCGGAGTCACCATCCCTTCACACGGTCTTTCATAGAACATTAGGTGTTGAAGTATTATGGGCTCCCCGGGAGTTGAATGAAAGAAGTTGAGTCTCATTTTCCGGTCAACACGTTTGAACAGATTTCAGTCATCTGAACCTTATCATAAAGGCAAAGGCCACCAATACCTTTGTCGCTTCCAAAGGGGTATACCAATATTTGGTCCTGTGGATGCCTAGGCGAACTCTTGAGGAGCTGAATAAAGAACTCCAGAGGCTGATTCAGGGTATCCGAACTGCCACCCTCGATGCTCGTCCGCAAAGCGGTGGTAATGTAGTGATCGAGCGGTCTAACCAAATACAAGGTCATTGTGCAGCAGCATCTTCCATACGTTGTCTAATCTCTCTGATTGGTGCAACTCGTGGAGAGTTGAAATGCCCCATCTCATGACCCGAGTCATTCAAGCAGGAAAACAACTATGCTCAATGCCATCGCACACATGTGTTGGGCTGATTTCTTTCTGTGGCATGAACGATTTCACTTTAAGTGCAGATCGCTCCACAGAGACATTACCGTTATTTCCTCAGGTGCCAATTAACAATTGCATCTACTCCGTGGAGAGTCCGTACCTCAATCGTGTAGATCCTTGCACCCATTCATACAAAACTTGGTAGTCAAGCGTAAAACTTTTAACCTTGGCTGGAGTAACTATCCTCTGAAGCATTGCAAAGCTTGTTCGCAAAGTTTGTATCTGCCCAACAAATGACGGTTCCTCCAGACGACCTTTCTAGTCGTCCAAGGAGAATTTACAAACGCCAATAAACCATTGCCAAAACAACTGTTCACTCGATGGCGCGGTTTTCTTGTATTTACCCCACGAAAAGCTCCGAGGGTAGGTCATTTGCAGAAGCCAAAAGAATCACTCCCGCTTCCCCGTACGCTTTGTCCACATCAGCGGTGTTTCCGGGATACACGCTTTTGGTGAGACCGGTGACAACATATGTCTTAAACCCACCCTTTGCAAAGTCAATAGCGGAGTTGAGCACGCAGAAGTCGTACGCCAAGCCTACAAGCACGACATGTGAGATCTTGGCTTGCTTCAACTGCGCCTCTAGTTTCGTGTGGTCACTGTCCCAGCAATCGCCGAGGCACGAGTAGTACTCGCGATCTTGGAGGTAGCCTTTCTTTGTGATGACTGTTGATACTTTGCCGTCCAAGTCCTGAAAAGACTGGTTAAACAGCGCTTCTAGCGCCGCACCATGGGTATCTTGTACACAATGGTCTGGCCATACGGTGAACGTTTTGGTTATGGTGTTTCCCGAGCTATCCTTGAGTTCCTGTGGGTGACTCAAATCTATACTGGAAAATGGCTCGAGTTTGTGGTGAGAAGCGAAACTGATATGGTCACCTGGGTGCCAGTCCTGCGTAGCAACTACATACTGCCATTTATACTTGGTGATGTCGAGCAATTGTACGATTCCACCGACAATCGAGCGTCCGTCCGTCACCGCAAGCGAACCGCTCGGCGGGAGAAAGTCCTCCTGCAAGTCTACAACCACGAGTGCTGTTTTCGCCATGATTTTGGGAAAGCGAGAGTAGAGATAGATTCTTGGTGAGATGATAACGCCTGTGTAGGCTTGTGTGCAGGCGAGACTTGGTTTAATTGGCTGCAAACGCCGGTTTTTTCTTGATAAAGGCAATTAAATCAGGTAGGAGATTGTGACCAGCTCTTATTCCCAGTTCTTGGTTTGGTCACACTCAACTTTCACATTTCACTTTCTGCATCCCATAACGTGCAGTCGATTGTTGTTGTAATTCGAAGGAACCCACGATAATCAGAAGAATGGAGCCAAGATTCATAACGTGAGCCTCTTTTAAGACCAAAGGTAGTCGAGCTAACTTTCTGTACAAGCCAAATTTCAAATTTGGACATGTAAGCAAATTGATCGAATTTCGAAATAGTGGTGGAACCGCTCTCAAGGACTAATAGAGTTCTTTTTGAGCAAAATAAAGCCATTGAGGACATACGCCGTTCTCTTGAGGAATTTGCTGAGATTTTTGCAAAGGAGTTAAAACCTTGGCGGAGCGAGCGTGGCATTGTCGGCAAGAATTCTAAATAACAATCTTCTTTTTCAATTTGGGGACAAATGAGACCCTGTTCGCGAAAGTCGTTCCTCATCGTGAAGTTACTGCCGTCCCGACATATTTACATTATAATGAAAATTAGAACTCAAACAAGTAATTGAGATGCAAGTCCACTAAGCCTTTCCATACGACTCACCACAAAAAATGACAAAATGGAGTTCAATCAATTGAGGATTTCACAAGGAAGTTTGAGGAACGCCGTAGTGGTTTGGAAGATTTCTCAAAAGAGAGTTTTCTTTTTGAATACCAGTTATGGAAAATGCGCATTAATGAGCTAGGCTATGAAGGAAAGTTTCTCGTATGGTCTGATCAATTCAAGTAATTTAACAAGAAAGTCTGGCTACCCTGATTGCACCACTTCGATGCATACGAGTCTCGATAACCGCTAAGACGACTGGTAAGAATACGAAATTCATGAATCTATAAGTTTAATACTCAATCACTCAAAGACAAGGTAGATTGTGAGAAAAGGAAATCAAAACTATATTGTACCTCGCCTGTTCTTCAGTGGCATAGTAAATGTTGAGAGAAGCACATTATTGACACAAGCTTACATCTAAGTCCTCTAAGCTCGCTCATTTTCAAGTTCAACTCGCTAGACCAATGTCATACTTCTCATCCGAAAGTCAGCCTTTTAACGAGCCTGCTCATAAAAAGAAGGATTTTTGGGACCCCCAGAGACAATGGGGAAATTTTCGATGCAGTTTTAGATCAGCTGAACAAAACTTCCTATTTTGTTTTAAGTTGGAAACACTGTCCTCTTTTCAATGAACCACAATTTCTTCCCCGTTTTATATCCAGCGTCCAAATATATTCTTTTTGGTGTTGAAAATGGAGCTATACTGTTACTCGAGATGAGGACTCTCCATACTCTGCTCAATAGCACTACAAGACTGAGAAACGAACCGTAATTAGTAAAATGATGTATAATATTTCGAAATTAGTTGAAGTAAAATCATGCGGATCTGGTACGTTTCAAGCGTGATTGACTACTACCGTCGAGATGTTGAAAAAACGCTTTCATCATCAATCCTGAACCTATTCGTCAGTAAAACTTGAAACTCTTCTCTGCTAACGTATATCACTAACTTTCGCGCCAAACTGGCATTTGAGTCACCGTCTGCATCTTGTAAAAATATGATAACTTTGACTTCGAATACGAACGCTAAAAAAAGGCTAACACATTAATAAAAGAGCTTTATTTAGAAATTTCTGTCTACGACTATTGTTCCACAAATTTCACAAGTGGTTTCACGTTTTGTATGTGGCTGTGAAATTTTATCTTCTGCGTCCACGCAATATTCCAAAAAGGTACTAACGTCCCCTAGAGAGCTGGAATCGCGTTCCTCAAACCCCCACTGAACAGTTCACTAGCGCTGGCTATACGCTATTTCGCTTTATTTTTTTGTTCTGCCTGGCATGAGTGACGAGAACATCGCTGAATTGTATGGCCATTATCGCAATCGAATGTCCCTGCGGAAGCATGTAGTTTGAGAATTTGTCAAAATAGGCTTTCAACGGACCAGCACGTCCCCAAGACAGCCTTCTAGTAATTAATAATGTAAGGAAGCAAAGCTAATTAATAACTGTGTTTTGAAGGCGTACTCGAATCATCAGCAAGACTAGAAGATTTACGTGGCATCAAAGGACTTTCTGGAGACACCTCGTTTCTTACCTCGATGTTGATCTTTGGTAGCACCCGCTGAGGAATTATTGGTGTTGAAACGGCAGTTTCGAAGCTACTCCTGATACTTCGAGCAGATAAAGTTATCACCCGAGCAAGTTTGTATAGTCCAATGAGGCATCTTTTTGGGTGGCGCGAGCACATCAAACCCAGTTCTTTCTCCTGCCAACTGGTAATATTTTGTCTTTGACTGCCTGAACCAGGAAGGATCAAGAGGTTGCAACAAATGAGATGTGTGAGGCGGCATACAGAGAGCGACTGTCTTAATTTCGTTCAAATTTTGTCAAGCTCTGGAGTCAAATCACTACCTTATTCGTCAAGTATCAAAAGCCTATGAGTGCCTTTCGTTATAGACTCTGTCTGAGGGATAAAACTTGTTCGAGCCACCGGATAGCAATTCATTGGATGTCCAACCATTCGCACTAACTCCCAAGCGCTAATTTCTCCAAGCTCAGCACACCAAGACTCGCAAATTTGCTTTCCTTTAAAAATGATAAATGGGTGCAAAACAGACCCGTGGAATTGATACACTCAATTGCTGTCACCCACTCTCGATTTCCGTTCCGAATAATTGTCTTCTCCCTCCTATTTCAGACCCTGATACAACTTTCCTTGCCGCACTTAGACCCATCGAATGGCCTGTCTCGACCATATTGTGCTCATTGCTTGTCTATATCCCATAAGTAAGCATCGTGTTATGCACAAGATCAAACCAACCTTTTAGCACCTTTGGGCCCTGGCACTTTGCCCGTCGATGATAAAAAGGTATCGAGTACTTCGTGTCAATATTTTAGTGTCATTTTACAAATATGGAAACCCAATTGGTACCGACTTTCAAATTTTCTTTCGTAACACGCAACGCGAGCAAATAATCTGCCATCTTTCGAACAGCATTGACTGCCGGGGCGAGACCGCGAAAGTCCTTCGAGATGGTCCATTTGACTAAACTTACCTCTTTACTCTTTGTGAATTTTGTTTGTTCTACGGCTGCTTCGACATGATTTCTTGGACCTTTCCTCCTCCGTTGAAGAATGCTGCGGGACACATTGGAAACGCGTGCTGCTTCCCAATACTGACTTGATATCTCCCTCTTTTAAACTTTGTGGGGCAAATGAAATCCTAGTTTCATCATTCTACAAATCAGGAGTCGATTCGACCAGTTGTGGCGGCCTTGGAGGCGTTTGAAAAAAAAAAGAGTTTTGTTGAGACGCGTTTGTTGTTGCCGACCCAAATGCCAGTTTGGTGCGAAAGCTAGTGAATTACGTTACCCCAAGATATCGAGAAATTGATTGCTGTCGCGAGTTGTCGAATGTTCTGGCCTCGAGAAAAGTGCATGTCAATGTTGATGACCATGTTCTGGAAGTGTGCACGCATTTGCTGGAGTCAATGTCTGTCTGAGTATACGGATCTCGGATCTTTGTGATCTGGATCCCACAAGTGATACCAGTTCAAATCAATGGTCTGGTATAATTTTACCGCTTGCCGCACCACACGCTCGTGTGTTGGAAGTTGTCACATGACACCAGATGTCTCATGAGCAGTGTGAAACGCTGTGTCAGGCAGGTCTCGACGAGTGATGAGCATTGACGTATGACCAAGGCTTTTCTGACCTTCTTTTCTCCTCGTTACATTCTAGGTTTTGTTCGCTCCTCTCAAGGAACTAGCTCCCTTCGACTCTGGTCACCAAGTCAGCTGACACCGATGGCACTCCGTGATCTGTGTTCAGTCATCATGCCACGCAATGTGTCAGTGATCATTTGATACATGGCCATACGAGCAAAAGTCCTAAGCTCTGGATGGATGTGATGAGATTTGGTTGTTGTTGACAATGGACAATACTCAGCTTGGAGTAGCTCCTGGACCTCTTTACTCTGCATTGACAGAGGTATAGGGAATTCGAATACATTGTGGAAAGGTATTCCATGTCCTTGCTTTTGTATTGTTGAAAGCATCAGTGTAAGGAAATGCTTCGAATTCCCAGGTATTTTTGTATTCAGAGTTGTACTCGGCCCAGGACCTCGATTCATCGAGCAATTCGATTGGACCTCAGTTGATCAAGCAATTCGATTGGACCTCAGTTGATCTAGCAATTCGATTGATGCCATGGAATCTGGACAGTTTTTGTACAACCAATCAGTTGGTGATGTGTAGCGCTTTGGCCAGAAATAATATGTGGACATTTTCTCCAGGAGATAGTTAGACGGTCATCACATAATCTTAAGTGAAACCACCAGCGGTGTTCCGCATTCACGAGCATAGCTATTCTTTTTAACTCTGGGGTATTGTCCCGAGTCCCATCACTGGTAGGAAAGACGGCAAAAAATATGCAAAAACTGCTTCTTTCGATGTTCTCAAGCATCGGTCTGCGACACAATTTATGCACTTCGAGTAATATTCATGGTGAATGTGCTCAAACTGTGAATCGTAGTGAATGTTGGGCGCCGACGTTCGGTAAAACAACTGATTTGTTTCGAGCGGAAAAGTGAAACCTAGATTCCATGAAAGATCAATTTCGTACGAGGCCGTTGGGTCACAATCTGAAGGCATTGCTTGAAAAATTGTGAAGCAGTTCCGGGGAGTGTATCTGCTTCTAAACAGAGTGTAGAAGATGGGTTCTCAATCTTCTTCCATTGATCATTGCAGAATCCTCTACCGACCAACGGAATCCAGCACTTCTATGAAACGAGCCAAAGTCAGCGATACAAAAACCCCAGACTTCTTCAACTCAAACTCATTTTCTTGTTAGCCCTTGCTTCCCAAGATTTCCACTGTCAGTGTACCTGACTGGGAGCCCCTAATCCGCCCCACCAAATCAACTCCATACAACACCAACGCCCTCATTCAAATGATGCAATAATCACCAGCCTCAAAATAGTTCAAAACCCACCAACAACTCATAAACATCAACCCCAGTTTCACCCAGCTCATGCAAATCCGTCTTACAATCACCACTCCTCCATCACTTCGGACTCTACCCAATCTGCATGTGCCTCTCTCTCTTTGGCTTGTCCTCCTTCCAACTGCCCAGGAAAGTATGGTGAACGTATGCCCAGGGATCGCTGATCTGCCCCGCACCCATCTGGCCAACTCCCGGCGAGAAACACGTGATTGGCAACACCAAGACATCCTCAAGGAGCAACGGGACACGGATGCCGGTGAAGAGCTTCCAGGTGACGACTTCCTCGAGCGGTTTCGTACGCCCCGGGCCCCGTGGAACGGCGGCCTCGGCTTGCATGATCCGGTTCATGTACAAAAACACGTAGTCGGTAAAAATGCCCGGCCCGGTCCAGTTCATGATATCGCCGCCCTGGTCCTTGCCGAGGATCTTCAGAAGCTCCCCGTTTTTCTTCCGTTTGAGCGTCATTTCCGTGATTTGTGCAATGAGATCGCGAAGCATCGGATGGCCCTTTTTGGCCTGGATTGTCCACTGGCAAAACTGGATTCGACGCGCGTACCACTCCGCCCAGTCGGGCCTGTCTGGGTCTGCCTCTATACCAACCACCAAACCCGCCAGATTTGGAGAATTGTATAGCGTTTTTTCCTCGGATACCCACGTATCTATAGGCTTTAGTGCGCGCGTGTCAATGTCCGAATAGACGCCGCCTTTCGCGTACAATATAAGGTATCGAAAGAAGTCCGCTTTTAGTATAGATTTCGGCATGGCATTCCACGCCTCGGCCACATCCGGCACTTTCGCAAAGAGCTGGTTCACCATACTATCACACTGTGCATCTGGGATCACGTAGTGCTCATATCCAGGGTTTTCTGCCGCCCACAGTTCCTGATAGGGTCTATAGTTGGGTGGAAAAGACGCGTCTTCTAGCCCCACCTTCCACGTTTGCCAGATGTTCTTCTGAAACCCCTTTTCAGGCTCATATGGAAAAGCTTCACTCAACTGTTCGTGTAGACGCGAAATCAGCGGCCATGTGGAAGGGTTTTTCGTCTGGAAATTGAACCCATCTTCTCTCCAATTCGGGTTACTTTGTAATTTCTTCTCTAGGAGTGCCTGTTTCAGGACACCTCTAGTCGATCCATGCACATTTCGACTCACCTTTCTGTAACAGAGAAAGACGAGAACGACAAGGACTACAGCAAAGGCCCTTGTTTTCTTTCTCAGAGGACCCATGCTTTGGTCTTCAATGGTGAATGTGTTTTGATGGGTTGATCTATCCCGAATGCCGTGGTGTACGGGTGTTCCACCACTAAAATTTAGCCCTCAGTCTGAATTTACACTGCCCAAGGCTAACTACACCTCCTGGGACATATGGAGCAGCTTCTCTCAATAGTCGCGTTTTATTAAAATAACACATTTCTATAGAACTCCCAATGTCCAATCAACAAAAAGAGCCATGAATTTTCCCGTGCCAGCAAAGATCTTGAGTAGAAAAACTTGTTGGTTTCTATAAATAATCGGAATCTTCTCTGGTTTTCTTTCCTTTCCCCTTTCTTTTTCTTTTGTGGTGGCTTTGGTGTCTCCCAAACCCGAAGTGTATTGCTAGCGGTCACGTAAAAGTAAACCCAACAATGAATAAAATAATGAACCCGAAATCAAACAGTCCATATCCCGATGGCAAATCCAAAAAAAAAGGAACAAAAAGAAGTATAATATGCAAAAATTCAGCGGCTTGCACCCCACTCACCCGCCTATGCGGACTCAGACATCAATGAAGTATCTCGTCGTGTCACTCCAATGAAATCCCCGTATAAAAACAAACAAAAACAAACTTCTAAGTGCAACCGGGGCGATTACCACCAAGAAGTGCTTTGGCTCTGGTTGCCGTAGTTGGAAGAATATCCGCCTCTGGCGTTGCCGCCGGCGTTGTCGTTTCCTCCGGATCCCCAGTTGTTGCTGGTGCTGGTGCCCCAAGAGCTGGCAGAAGAACCGCCGAAACCGGATCTTCTGGCGTCTCTGTTGCCACCGCCCATACCACGGCTGCCACCGCCCATGCCGCGGCTTCCACCACGACCACCGCGGCTTCCACCGCCGAAACCAGACTCTCTGCTGATCTTGACCAAGAAGTCGGGAACCTCCTGGTTGGCCTCGGTCAACAAGGAGATCATGTCCTTGGCGATGTTCTTGTTGTCTCTGTTGAAGAAGGAGGTGGCGATACCGACGTTACCAGCACGACCAGTACGACCGATTCTGTGCACGTAGTCGTCGATGTCGTTGGGCAAGTCATAGTTGATTACGTGAGCAACGTTGGGAATGTCCAACCCTCTGGCAGCGACGGCGGTGGCGACCAAAATGGGCGCGGCTCCGGTCTTAAACGCGGAAAGCGCCTTCTCTCTCTCGTACTGGGTTCTGTCACCGTGGATGGCGGTGGCAGGGAAGCCCTCGTCGTACAAGTAGTCGGCCAAGTAGTCGGCCATACGCTTAGTCTCGGTGAACACCATGGTCAAGGACGCATCCGCCGCGCTCAACAAGTCCAAGATAACGGAGTTCTTCTCATGGCCCTCGACCAACAACAACTTCTGGGTGATGTTGGCGGAGGTGGAACCGACACGGCCGACGGACAAGAAGATGTACTCTTTCAAGAAGTCGCGGGCCAACATCTGGATGTTGCGCGGGAAAGTAGCGGAGAACATGAGGGTCTGGCGCTCCTGCACATCGGGCATGTCACAGCCCTGGACAATGTGTCTGATTTGAGGCTCGAAACCCATGTCCAACATGCGGTCGGCCTCGTCCAACACCAAGTACTTGACGTTGGCCAACGAGATCCGCCCACGGTCCAACAAGTCGGTCAACCGGCCGGGCGCGGCCACCAACAAGTCGCATCCTCTTTGCAAGGTGCGCATCTGCTGGCCAATGTCAACACCACCGTAAGCAACGGCGGGACGTACCCAGGAACGGTAGCAAAACTTCTTGGCCTCGTCGAAAATCTGCGACACCAACTCACGCGTGGGCGCCATGATCAACACGGTGGGGTACACGGTGTTGTACGAGAAAGTGTTGCCCTCAGGCTTGGGCGCCGGCCCGTTCATGTAGCACTCGGATAACACCGGGAACAAGAACCCACCGGTTTTACCCGAACCGGTCTGTGCGCACGCCATCAAGTCACGGCCCAGCGACACGATAGGCACCGAGTACTTCTGCACGGGCGTGGGCTTGGTGAAGCGCGAAAGCGTGATGTTCTCCACGAGCAACTCGTCCAAGGGCGGGCTGGTGAAGGAGGTAATCGGGTCGGGCACGCCCTCGCCCAGGGCCTCCACGGGGATGTCGTCGTAGTTGTCAAAGTTGATACCGGACGACTGGAAGCTGGGGTCCTCGGCAACGCCGAAAAGGTCGAGCTCCATCTTGTTGTTCTTGGCCGCAGGCTCGTGTTTGCCGTCGACCCAGCGCCCGATACCAATGCCGCCACGAGATTGGCCGCCACCAAACCCGCTGCCGCCGCGGTTACCACCAAATCCCCCTGAAGAGGACCCGCGGCCCCGGCCAAAACCGGAGGAGCCGCGGTCGGCGTAACCGCTGGGGCTGGCACCAGAGCTAGCACCTCGGCGGTTACCGCCACTCCGGTTTCTGAGGTGAGGGGGCACGTACTGCGATTTCTGCGAGCCGCCGTTGCCGTCGCCGCCGCCGTTGACCGAAAGGTTGTTCATCTGTTGCGATAAGTCCGTCATGATTATTCTCTCCAAATTAGATCTGTAGATACTGGGTGTGTACTATAAAGTAGACGTTAATGGAAGAAGATGTAGTAAGGTTTTTTTCTTTCGCGCGCTGCGCTCCCACTTCTACCCCC
>JAKTWD010000808.1:0-19678 GCA_030581935.1 Metschnikowia corniflorae
TGCCTGTATGCACACCTGGATATATAAGGAGGTGAAAAGTTTTCACTCCTACGCATTTATACTTTAGACAAATAAAACTGCATTTTCCCAATCAAGGGTTTACCGTACATCTAGTAACATCATGAGTATAGTGCTTAAGACATCAAATAAGATTAGTTTGGAAAAGGTATATCCTACCTACGAACATAAATTTAAACAGTTTGGGCCTTTGCGCGACATCTGCGAAAATTATTGTCCACAATTTGCGAAAATACTGTATAGCTCTCGCGGTCACGCATGCAGGACAAGACTGTAATATGCAGTAAAAACTGGTCTATATACCAGAATTTACTTCTTTATCGGATAAGAAGTACAAAACGACGATTATAACTAGGTCCGGCTTATCCAAGCTCTACTGTATAATTATACTAGTAATTAACCCTCTGTATGCAGGATACACTGAAAGGTAGGGATCTACCCAATTTTTGCTGGCCCAAAGATGGCGTAATGTTATACTTTGCCTATCTTGATTCGTGAATCGGGTTCTTTCTATCCCAAAGAGCAATTTTCTACACAAAACTGTCGCGCCTTGGGAGTGAGCCCCCGTTGAAAATGCGGTGGTCGTGATGAAGGGGCAGCTTCCATATTTACATATGGTCTTCGATTGGAAGCTCCAGCCTTGCGTGCAGACCAGTATAGAACAATCACAGTTTAATGATTAAATTGCCAGAGCTACAGCCACGTATCGACCTGGCCAATCAATACGACAATTTTTTTCAAACACTTCAAGACGCAACATTTTCGCGCGTTGTCAATAATGAGTCCTGGAGTCCTTGCAGCCCTTAAGATTTGCGATTTTATACCGGAGTAAGTCTCGAACAAGTGTGATTCGAAAGCCCACTGCTTACTAAAAAACGGCTCAAGATTGCCAGGCTCGATCCCAATCATTACCAATAGTTGTTGTTAGATGTTGTGGTATCGGCCAATTTACCCTTCTCTTTTGTTGATGTTCCTGCTGTGAGAAGGCTTCTCGTGTACCTCGAAAGTGACGTACCCTCGATATCTCGAATCACGTTGAGAGATCTGCTTCTTGGTAACTACATCAAAATGTGTAAATCCTTCGAAGATGCTCTCGCAAAGAACAAAAGTCGATTTGTTCTTACTATCGACGAGTGGAGTGCCAGTAACAATTCAAAGTTTTTTTTCGCTGTTACGGTGCACTATTATGATGGAAAAAAGCTTCAAATGGATATCATTGGCGTTGAGAATACGACGACCACTTCTCATACGGCCAATGTGCATTTTGACCATTTCAGAGCTAATCTTGAAAACTATTAAATCAAAGACCGTATCGATATTACCAGGGACAACGCCGGCCCCAACAACGTTTTAGTCGACAAATCTGGGAGAGAATTTTGTCAACAGAGCTCGAAGCAATTGCAGATGTGCGGTGTGCTGGGCTTATATTCAGATTAGCCACCTTGGCTTTTTGAAATGGACCTCTTTCAGACCAACGACGTCTGCGCAGCTTGATGACGAAACTGCCAATGTAAGAAGAGAAGATCCTGACCAAGACGACTTTTTCGAATGAAATGAAAGTATTGGGCTAGCTGATCAAAAAGTGGATCGTGGAGGCACCTTTCATACGCATTTAAAAACACATTTGTGTCTATCATTGCCACTCACGAGATAACCAAGACGGGCCCCGAAAGCTTAATGAAGAGTGACACTACCAGGAAACTTTCTAACTTCCAGATGCTTCATCGATTTCTAGAATCTGGATAGGTACTCACTGGGCTACCTGGTAAAGTTGACAGGAGCACTTTAAACTGAAAAACATCTCGTGCACTGGAGAAGATTGGAAAACCTGACTTTGGTTTGCAAAGTTCTTGAAAACTTCGAAGAATCTAGCGTTATGTTCCAATCGAACAAAGAGATGATTATAAGTTTTAGTTATATCTTTCATCTTTTGAAGGAACTCAGGCCCTAGGAGAGTAGTGATACAGAGCTCACTAATGCTTGGATTGCAACAAGCTAGGCTCAGATTTCTCCAGTACTATCCTTTAGGCGACGCAGACAATGGTATTCACGAAGATATTGAACCGATCAAGAATTCGTGTCTTGTCTCCTTTCGTGACCCCCCAGTAAAGCTCAAATCGTTCGAAGAGATGGACTTTTCGCAGACGACGAGCTCTACCATAAAGAGGCACGATCGAGGCGTCTTCAATCGTTACTGGCTGAAATACGGCATCACAGTTGAAGAGGATGCCGAAAATGTAAGACAACTCATGAATCTGGAAAAGTTGGGGGTAGTTTTATGCGTCGGAAGTGCGAGTTCGATATTTGGGGTGACAAGTTATCAATTTATCTTGCTGAAGATATATTGGATGATACGTCTACGATCAATGATTTCTACGATCCTCGAAAAACTAGGTTTTCATTGGCCGGTCTCATGGCGAGAGACTTTTTGGCGACTCCGGCCATGTCTGTTTCCGCTGAGTCGGGCTCTCCAAGCTTTTCGTCGGTCCACCAAGGAAGAAGGCAGCCAATTGCCATTCTCTGAGACCTGTTCAAAACGATCAAAGTCAGGGTTGTTATGCGCAATTTTCGAATGGAAGATCTCGAGTGATGCTCAAAGCTCTTCATTCATATCACGAATGATCACAAGAGAGTCACAAGCATCGAGCAAGCGAGATGGAACAAGGTAAAATTTTAGTTCCTGCGAGGTCCCCCAAACCTCTGTCAACGCAGAGGAATACTTCGAGAGCTACTCGTGACTGAGTGCTGTCGATCAACGGAGGTATCAGCCAATCACTGGACTTGTCATCCGTTCACTGGAATTATGGTCCATGGACTGCGTTCCTCATCGATTTCATCACCGAGTTGCATATGTGCTGGTTAGTCACTTCCGCATCGAACATCTCCACAATCTGCTCTTTTATCACAGAAGTCAAATAGCTTTGAAATATGCATCTCTTTCTGAAAGCAGGATTCTTTGGGATCTAATTAGGGTTGTTAAATGGGTAAATGCACTCTGCAGGCGGCAAAGTACATGTACGCTGAGTAACACCCGTTTTTGACCGTTTGTCTAGATGTGATAGTCTCTGTCACACGGGCTTCGAGAAAGCCTATAGGGATACCCTTTCCGCGGAAAACCAGTTTGTTTGTTCTCTGGTTCTTGCTAGGCTGTTGATATAAAGACGTTCTTCAAGATTCCGTGACCCCTATCTCGAGCCCGATGATAGCCCTGGGCGCAGACACAAACCCTCATCGCGACACCAACTAATACTTGAAAGCCAGCTTTTGGAGCCATTAGTGTGAGTTTTTTTTCCAATCCCTGGCGAGAAGATAGAAAAAGGTCTACTCACAGTCGCTCACAGGATGATTATGTGAGTTAGTCCGCTGAAACGGTGGGCTTATGAGATGTGCTCAGAGTGCAGGGTCGTGCAAAAGTTGCAGATCGCCCCTCAAACTGATATCCGGAAAAGTACAGTGCAAAAGGAACTCACTTTGGATTTAAGACTTCGAATTTGCACTCGAATGCTTTACAAAAGGAGGTACTCTGCACCGATAACGATTGTCCATCTTTGTGAGAAGGAGAGCTCAAAAGAAGGAAGTCTAGCAGGCCAGTGTGCCCGTATCTATCAGCGCCCACGATACACTTTTTAGTGAGGATACCCTGGGAATTTCTGATCGCGATCGATCTTGACCCACATGGCGGAAAAGCTTATTCTAAGTACGGAATCTTTTGTGACAATTCTTCTTCAGCTTATGCATGAACACTTCCCGTCACTATCCCGTTTTTTTGTGATTTGCGAAAAAGCGGAGTTTCTTCTATCTGATGTGGCCCGTTCATCTCACTCTAGACAAATGGACGATAGACAACAATCACAATCTGTTCACTGACAATGTTAACTATCACAAGAAGTGCCGTGGCAGATTATCATTAACTCTGTCGTTCTCTTCTGGAAATCTTGACACATCGGGAGCACCCAGTGAATATATGAACCGGGATAGGATATCGAGTGGCGAGATCACAGAAACTCAGAGTGTACCACCGCCGCGTTAACCCTCCCTACGTCTTCTGGGCATGACTCCTATGTGAGGGTGAAAAAAAAGACTAATTTGGGAAATGACAATAACAAACTTTTGGTAGAGATTCGACAGCGCAAGCCCAAACGGTCTCGAAGTACGTGTTGTTGTTTGAGAGCCCGTGTTTTCAATTGACGTCATGTGGTGCCGCGAGAACCAAGCATATTTGACTTTAGTGAATTCAATGACTCCAATCACAACTAACGCTACAGCTTATAACTGTGTTCTCAAAGGTATGAACTACAAAATTCCTTCAATGTTAGTGATCTTGTCAATGTCTGTGACCATTATCGACGCACATCACTGCCCCTTGAAGACTGAGACGAGATCCGAGGGCAGACCCCGAGACCCCGAGACCCCGAGACCCCGAGACCGCGAGACCCCGAGACCGCGAGACCCCGAGACCGCGAGCGCTGGCTGGCTGGTCGTGCGCATGCCCGATGCAGGCGCAGGCCCCGCGCATGTGCAGGCCCGCGGCATTTGTCCGTCCTGCACCTAGCCTTCTTTTCTGCCTGCTCTTCAATCCTCTGGTCTGCTGCACCTGTACTTTGTTAGCAGATATAAGACAGCCCGGGTCCCCAGAAACGGAGCATAAATTTCGGCACCGGCCAGCTGTTCAACACATAACTGGGGGTACTTTTTTTGTTTGCTTTTTTAGGACTTTTTCGGCATTCCGGCTTCTCGGTGTTTGCTCGGACTCGCCCAGTTGCAATTTTTTTTATTATTACGTGGGCCTCGCTTCTGGAAACTGGCAACGCGTGTACCTGGGTGCCATAGCTAATCAGGCGCATAGCAGAATTTCAGCATTGACGAAAGGAAACATTTTTCGGATTTTTCTTTGCAACATCCAGATCATCAGAGCAGACGGAAAAACAAAAAGTCGGTTTTATTTTCAGAAAAGTGCTGCCGTCAAATTTACAACTCTTCTTTGCTCGCACCGCATTGCTGCAAAGATTGCAAATTGCAGACAATTAATCTCAGGTATGGTAAGTGGCGCCACACAAACAGTCGCTATTTTGGCGCCGGGCGTGGCCTTGGCGGGCTACCACACAATGCTAGATCCGCAGTCTATGGGCGATGTCAAAGTGGTAGTCAATTGTGGGCAAACTCTCAAATTTCTAGAGTTTCTAGACCAGTGCCAGCCCGTGATCTCGTCGGACGTGATAGTGCTCAATTTGGACCCGCATGTTTCGTCGTCCGATTCGCCGTACAAGGAGTTCCACTCGCGATTCAATAGGGTGCTCCAGAACTACTTGGCGTTCTTCTACAGCTACAACAAAGACGTGCATTTTTACGTCAATTCCAACTACCAGAACAGCAAGCTAGCCCTCGACTCGCCCACGATGAACGGCGTTGCCCTCAAGCTGTTGTTCAACATCAACCGGCTCTTGAAACTCATCAAAAACGTCAATGGGTCGGCGAATTTCTTGTTTGTCGCCGACGGTTTTGGCCAGGACCACCACTCAAACGCACTCTTGTACTCGTTGGCGATTCTGTACTTGATGGACAGCTACAACTACAACTTCGAGGCCAGCTGCAGGTACATCCACACGCTTCTTGCGCCGGCGTTGTCACGTGATCCGTGTCGGGCCCCGGCGGGCGACACGTTGCTCAACTCGAACCACTACGACGACCTTTTGCTAATAGACAGCCTCAAGAAGTTCTATGTGGAAAACGGGCGCATCAAGCAGGCCGAGACGGGGGTCATGACCAAGAACTATCGGTTGAAAAGGTCCATGGACAGTCTCGATCCAGGCATGCCACGGGCAGTGAAAAGAACGGCGTGATGATTTGGTGTTTCTTGAGGGAAAGGAGCATATAGTTGGAGCGAACTTTGATGCGACTACCGACTTGCTGAGGGTTTGTAGGGGTGAATTCTCCACGCTCAGATTTTGAAGCATCGGTACAAAATTCCGCAGACAATCCAATATCACGTCGGTATATCCACAAAACACATGCGGAATCGGGTATTGTGCTTCAACCACTTCTGAGACGCAAGCTGAGGATGCCCTTGGAGCATACTCGGGTCAGAACGGACTGACACGACTTGCAGAAGCGGGGAGGGTAAGGAGGAGAGGGTAAGGCTTGGGGATGTCGGGCTCTTTCACTACTCAGAGCCTTTTCCAAGATGTATTATAGGTTTTTCTATAGAAGTATAGATTTTGTAGCTTCAGGTGGGCGCCCTTAAGAATACAATTGAGTTTTTAAAAAAATATATATTCGATGCTTGCTCTTACCGTTCTGAGAGTACTAGACCGCACTGTTCTGACTGGTTCTCACACCCATGAATCAGGAGAAGCACCGAGATAAGTACAATTTACCACTACCAATAGTTTCTAATCGTATCGCACAGACAGGGATAGTTTTATGAAAGAGGGTGTAATCTAGTTTAGTTTGATGACCAAGCGATGTTTAGGGTAACTGTATTCCATAGCGATAGCGGTGAGTATTCGGCCAGGCAGTAACTCCACAACCTGAGATTGAGTTATTTCAAACTAATCATATTATAAAGTTTATTTTTCTTAAATATAGTATTAGTCAAATTACTTTCAGCTTTTATAAGGCCTTCATTTTTCTTGAAAGAAACATCACATTGGGGGGTGCTGTGGTTCGGCTGCTATGCGAGCCTCATCTCAGCAAAACTATATATTCTATGAAAAAAACCTCTGACGGAGTCTGGAGTTTTGAGTAGGACTTCCTCATGAGAAATCCTCGCCCAAAACTTGTTAATTCAGTGGGCTAAATACGTGTCATCGGCTCGACTGAGTGGCACGTCTCAAGCAGTGATGTTAAATTACAAATAATTACAAATGATTACAAATAAAATATAGTTTTTGATGAAAGTTTAAAGGCTTGAGGGAAGCTGAACGGAAAGGCGAAGTGACCGATAAATTCCATTTCCGGGGTGGCCGCGAAAGGGAAGGAAAGAAAACTTGAGCTAAAGATTACAGAAAGTGCGTGTTTGGATTTTTTTTATGACGCGAGATAGCTCGGTGATGACCATGACCATGACGGTGAGAGCGAACTTCGGAGGTACTTGCAGCAAGAGAATGCCAGTCAAGAACCAGACTCGGGAGTACTACAAACTCAACGAAGGCTCGTTTCCTACTGTCTTGCGGATGGCCCAAGATTCTTTGTCCATGATGGCGATGTCCGCTTCCTCGGAATCTCTTTTCTCTTAAGTGAAGAGCATAGTTAGCGAAACAGATTTCAACCGCAGACAATCAAGATGTTGGCTATTATTACAGACGAGGCATTATTACAGACGCGGCAAGTGTCTACTTTCACCCCCTACCACAGTCGGAAGCTGCCGATAATCCGGATCAGGATCATTTAGAACCTCTGAACTCCACCTCCGAGCAACCTACGTGCTGTATGGACGAAGCAATGTCTGCTGATATCGTCAACATACCAGACCTGCATGATGGGAGGAATAGATCCTGCCCTGAGAGGGAAATTGAGCAACGATCAATGACAGCGAGCGAGACGAAGTGTGCTCAAAACGGTGATCTGCAGATTTCATAGGATCGAGCGCGGTGGAAGATCTTGATACCAGTCGTACGCAAAACTTGGGGGACACGAGCGAAGCAGAGTCTTTGGATACTACACGCAATTTACCAGGTTTTGGCGATTCCGATTTCAGCGATGCAGAGACGTGGTATTCTTAACATGATGCAGAGTTGAACGATGCAGAATCTAGCAAAGTAGAGGCTTGAAACTCGACAAATTGTCTAATTGAAGCGAGCTGGAGTATAGTGTTTCCAGGCTCAAGAAAATTCCATAATTAGATAACGATTTGGGAAGCTTCTCCAATTCAAGGGAGGATGAAGTGATCTACCGTTAAGTTTCGAATAGCATATAAATGATTTCTAAATTAATATCGAGAATGGTTTATGATCGAAAATTGCGTGAGTAGATGAGAGCTGAATGGGTGCATTGAGGCGAAAAGCAGGCATAGTCGTACTATACTATGCAGAAGCTTCGTATATTTGTAATTATTTGTTATCATTTGTAATATTGTAATCTCTTTTTTTTTATATTACTAATACCAAAAAAAAGTGTAATAATTAGTAATACTGTATCTATAACAACACTGGTCTCAAGGACCGAGACACTTGTCTCGCCAGAAGGGGGAAAAGTGGACACCGCCTTGGTGCTCCCGAACCCTACGTAGGTAAACTTATCGTACAACCTTTACGAACCAATTGAGGTTGCGTAGGTCGGTGAATGTGGTACTTGTTGGAGCGAGCATCTCATTCAAGTGCATCTTTGTGGTCATGCCCATCTTATTCCACCACGATTTTGAGATGTCACAGGAGTTGTATAAGTGACCTTGAATAGCTTGTTGACTAACCGTTTGTCCACAGAGGAGGCACTGTTGGTCCGTGCGCTCCTTGGAGTCATGCACTGGGACATGCATCCTTGTGTTGAATTGGTGTAGAGCCGTGAGATCACTCCTCTTGATCCATTCTTCTTTGTATAGAGCTGTCCAGAACTTTTTCCTTCGAGTGTATCCAGCACCTTTGAGCAAAGTTTCAAAAGGTTAGGTTGAATCACCGTGAACTTACTTTGTTTATCCTTGCTGCTGAATTTGAAAGGAACGACTGCTATAAGTCGGGATTCACTTAGTGTGATGGCGAAAGTGGACGGTAGCAAACCCAGATGAAAATTGGAATTAATGTGTTGCAATACTTTCTTGTGCGATCTTGTTTTTACTCTAATGTCTTTGACGGCGACCCTTTCTCCCTGAACTAGTCCTCCGCGCTTTTAGGTATAAATGTTCATTCGACGAAAAGGTCCACTGCAAGTGTTCGAAGAAGAAACCTGACGAATCAAAGAGAAATGCAGTCCAGCAAAGCTTTCCAATGTTTTCTGTATTGACCTTCTTTATCCCGGGAAAAGAACGGGTCATATGGTGAACCAATTTTAGTGTCCGAAGATTCGTTTACCAATCTTCAAGCTCAGTTAACGTATTAATTAAAATTGCTGCTCGATGTCTTTGCATCTGGGTCTGAAGTTCAAGAGCTCCGTTACCCCCTGGTTTGGCCTGGCCTAAAGTTTGTCTTTACCCACCTTTGAAAGACTTTCTTGATAGCCAGGTCCATTCTTTTCAACATCGCGATCGACAGACACAGAACAAGATTTAGTCAAAATTTTAAATATATGTTCTTTATAATCTCTTTATGAGACAGATAAGGTTTATATATAGATCTAGTATATTGAAGTAGATCTTCATAAAATTTGATGTCTTTTAATATATAACCTCTTGAAAACATATAATCATAATGTTTATCACGCGGTACTTGTTAAAGTGAATGCCCTCCTTCTGACGAAACCCTGGGCACGCCTTGCCTTGTAGACTGCGCCCTCAAGTCATCTATCGAAAACTCCCATTCTTTTGAGTTTCTCGTTGCCGACTTGTTCCTTCTTGTAACATGCTCGTTCCCATGTTTAGGCCTGATGCTTTGAAGAAATCCAACCTCTCGCGCCCTAACTCGTGACAGTTTCGGTCCCGAGGTCTCTCTGGCAAGCTCGTCTGTCTCCCCTACGTGTAGTATATCTGGAGCCGTACGGAGTGTCGCCTGTTCCTTACGCTCGACTCGTGATCACTCCTTCTGTGCCTCCGCCGGTCTCCCGAACACCACAGCCCCGTGCTCGGTACCCAATTATATCTCAACTATCTGGGTAGGCCCTGATGTACTCGACAGTTCATTCCTCATGTTGTCAAGATCTCCATGGGTAATGTGATAACAAAGAACACCACATGCGCCAGCATCTGCCACTTCAACTATAGGGTTACACCCCAACGGTATAAGATCCCGCGTTAATCTGACGCTCGCGTCGAAAGCTTCCACGTCACGTCCCCGGTCTCTGGAATCACATGAGGTTCCCAGAGCCCATGTCCATCATCCTGTTCATTCGAGCCGAGTAAAACCAAGACATGCGATGAGTGGGTAGGGCCATTTTCACCTTTGGTACAGGGGCCCCGTGACCCCTCCGACATCGTTTTATGATCGTTTTATCCTCTTGATCTCCTTTCCCTCTGAAGAACCGAGTGAATAAGATCGGCGGGATTATTGCAGGTCTCCCAGTCGCTCCAAGACTGGGGAGTAACGTCCGCGACATCGGTACTGATGCCTGAGGGTTTCAGTCCATGCCTAAACTTGAAGGCCTGAAATGCTCAAGGTCGGGTCTTCAAGCTCTGAATCTGGCCTGTGTCGATGCACATCGCTCTGCTCTTCACTCATACCAGGAAAAGGAAAAGGTGAGTATTTTTTAGAATCATCAACCGGAGGCCAGATTCTCGTGACGATGTTGGGTTGCTCCGGCACAACCGCATATCCTGGCTTGTACGAGCCTTCCACTTCGTCCATCAGCGATGCAGATTCTAGCGCACGTATCTCCTTCTCGTTAATACAATTGATTCTTTGAAAAAAGTGACCCTCTGTAGGCGAATCTCTTCTAATGTCTGGCATCTGGCGGAGTTGTTCACGTAACTCTTGTGATCGGTCCATCTGATCGGTGATTGAAATCTCTGGGTGTGCTCTCTCAATTCCCATTTGATCGATCTGATCGTAATATTTCTCAGGTCCTTTTCCCCTGCCAGACTGTACATCTCTGGAGGTGATTCGTGAGTTGTGTCAATGAGAACATTGTATCTAGCAGTTCCGTGGTGGCCAAGGTAACTTTCCCTGACGGTGTCCTTACATTTAAATCACTCAAATCCTGCGTTGCTAGCTTCCTGGGCGTTGTCCAATTTACCGTCACATCGTCTCCAAAGCTGTGATAAGCACCCTTCAAATTCTTGACATCCACATTGTGGTACATAACTTGAGGAATGTGGTCTGTTAATTGGACAGAAATGATTCATCGGTTAAGCAGCATGCATGAATCTAAACCTCATGAGCGGGAAATAGTTTCGATCAGGGAAATGCTTCACAATGCTTTCAGCACGTTCTGCGAAGCACTTGTCCATGGCCCCGGCAAAACCTTTTGTTGTGGCGAGCAGGACACGATGGGTTCTTTCTCAGTACCAAGCTTTGCGAATTCCCCGGTGGTGGAATCTTCACATCTGAAGAGGCGTATGGGTAACTGCAGGAAACGGCTGTTCCGAAAGCACAATATACCCAAAAGAGCGTCCCTGAAAGCTTTTTCTCCGTGATCATGAGTCCACTGTATTGTGAGTGCTCCTCGATAAGTATGGTGGTGTATAATTTCCTTCCATTCTCACCAAGGATCGGACCCATTGCGTCGAAGTGTACTCGTTCGTCAATTATGGGGGCCGTATATGCTTCTATTTGTGTGGTGCTGCCCAAGATTTGATTCGAGGCATATTTGACATGACTTGATAAGCCGGTCTTCTGGCCGCTCGATGAATAGTATAAAGTCTCTGCAATGATGCATGGCAGCACATTAAGTGGGAATACATGAGTGCTCATGGACCAAAAAACTTCTGAATGTTAGCTGCTAGGATGAATCGTAGAGACTTTTCACAAAGTCGCAGCTACTATTGGAGTCGTGATCCTAATTCCTCCCTATTCATCTGCGGTGTCGGTATTGGCGGGTTGTCGGTGACCCAGAATCACTGTGCCTTGTGAGATTTCCTACCCGGTTTGGCAGTGTCGAATGTATGACGGCAGTAGAAACCGTTCTTGATGACAATGATGATTTCTTGGCCACAAGGAAGATCTCCCTTTCTTGTGATCTCTACGTCAGAATCGTCTGTCTTTGCTGTTGTGCAATGAGTGCCGCAGGGTTCGGAATTTGAGAGTAAGAAACCAATCACCCTGTCTCCTCGAAGAACTTGACCTCATTCCTTGAAAGACATTTTCTGTCAGAACGGCATTTCCCTAGCTATAATCAATAAAAATTTCCATTTCTCGATGGACTGAGGGACGTATTGCTCGATTAAGAAGAGCCGGGGTCATTCGTGTAGAATAGGAATGTTGTACCTAGTTCGTATTTGTCCCCACACTCAGGCAGGCTGCTCATTGAAGCACTCAAACTATCCATTCATCGTAACAATAGAGCGGGGTGTGCAAAGGAAAAAGAACAAGCGCTTTCCTTCACGAGAAAATGAGAATGATTGAATGTAATCTTTCATCAATCAAATCCATTCCACTCGGATAGGCTATGGGACATAATGACCCGATGCACGCACAAGTACAGAGGGCAAGTCGTTCGATCTCAGTCCTGGGCGGATAATAGAAGTGTCAGGTTTCATCGATTTCGTTCTATTTCTTTCACTACCATCGTCGCTGCCAGCAACTATCCCTATATAGAAACTGGGATGGGCGGGTGCGACCTGAGCTCCTCCATATGCGAGGGAGTGGTTCATGGTTGACAAAGATTGCCCTATTTATCACTTACCTCTTGACTGTTGATACTGCTTGGTGGTTTCTCAACGAAAAGCAAAAGCTCTCCAAGAACTCTTCACAACTTAACACGTACCTCTTAACTCTCTATTCTTTCTTCTCCACCCTTTCTATCGTCTTTCTGGTACCATTAAGCCCACCATGTTGGCCGTTTTTCTCACATTATCTTCCTGCGACATGGTCAACCCCGGATTGTACCGCTCGAGAAGCTCATTGTACACCCTTTGGTTCTTCAAGTACGTTGTGACATTCAGCAAGTGATGAAGATCCCCAGAGTCCAACAAACTCTTAACTTTCGAGGTGTCCAAAGGCGGAAACTCGACTTTTCCCGAATCTAGCGCCTCGAGTTTCTTCACGACTTCATCTATGGGCTTCTTCAGACGGACCAACTGAAGTTTTTCGTACGTGAGTCTTGCCTTGTTCTTGTCGAGGTTTTTTTTCCATCTGTACGCGTGTACTTTTTTGTGAGCAATCAAGAGCTCTCTCTGTAGCTCTTTGTATAACGATTTGAACATGCTGGGATGAGGAAAGAGAGGAGTGCTTGATGTTGAAGGTTGTTGGAGGAGCTCTCTCGGCATGCGTGGCAGAGCACGTGACCAGAAAAGGCGACATGGATAGTTGGTTACGGATGTGGACGAAGAGGAATATAAAGAGTTCTGAATAGGAAAAGTTGATTTGGAGACAAATGAATACATTTTACAAGTTGAAGAGAACGGGATGTTGAGTGGCGGATATCGATCATAGCAGGTCACGTGACTCTCCAGTCTCCACCTGTAATCTACATGCTTCGATGCTGAACCTCTTTTAACTTCATGGAGAAGCAGCAAAATGAATTTTTCTGGTTTCGATTGCCATTTCAGTCTCACTTAGAGATCATCTCCTGTTGTACCATAGACCCAGAGGCCCTCATCGCCTCACTAATAAACTACCAAAACACGAATCAGATTTACATCACGCTTTCCCCAAACCCTCAAATTATCAACTCAACGTTTTCAAAACAGTTTTGGGGTTAGCCAATCAGAAAACTGAATTTCCAGAATCAACCCCAAACACAATCCTTCGGACTCATTACCAAGTATCCAAACCCCGGCTGGTCCGGCCTCTGTCAAACGCCGACTGCAAACCCCGAAAGAGTGCGCGACCGCTCGACCAATCAAACACCGGCTTCGGGCCCGAGCTTACGCGGGATTTGTTCGCTTTAGCGACAGAGACGAAACCCGCAAAAAAAGTTACCGGGACTTCGCAGAACCTCACAGCTCAACCACTCGCAGACCTAGTTTCTCTTACTCTTGTTTGGTTTTTCTCCTTTCACCACCAGTCACAGCCAATCAAAACACAGAAAGATGCTTAAATCCGCTGTCAGAAACGTATGTTATTTTGAGCTGCTCATGGTTATTCTTGGGTTGTGCCTGTACAATTATACTGGATTTGGAGGGATCGTTATTATTCCAATCGGAAGCTGTCCTTTTGGGTGACTCCAGGAACCGTCGAAGATGCGGTGATTTTGGTCTTGAGTAGATGATCAGGGGAAGGCCACATTACGACTTTGTTCTTTTCCGGCTAATTGACGGTATCGGGGCAACTTCAAGACATTTGTATGTCCTTAGCGCCAGGGGCTCGCACCCCTATGCATCTCCCCGGGCAGATCCCGAAGTGCAGCCAATGCACATCAGAGCAAATCCCGAGATGCAGCACATGCCCGCTTCGTGCTTGAGGTTTATCCGAAAGCAAACGCGGATGATTCGAACCCCAACGAATCTCACAGTGAGTGCTGGCGCCCCTCCTCATCCTGACATGACATACTAACAATCTAGGTTCGCACATTTGCAACTGCTGCGTCTCCCGAGGCCGTCTTGCCCAAAAAGTACGGCGGTAAATACACCGTCACTTTGATCCCTGGTGACGGTATCGGCAAGGAGATCACCGACTCCGTGCAAACGATCTTCAAGAACCAGAACGTGCCCATTGAGTGGGAGGTTGTGGATGTTTCCGGTTTGAGCGAGGACCCCCAGGGCGTCACTGAGGCCGTCAACTCCTTGAAGAGAAACAAGGTTGGTTTGAAGGGTATTATGTACACGCCCACCAACTCGCACGCCAAATCGTTGAACGTGGCTTTGAGAAAGGAGTTGGACATCTACGCCTCGTTGGTGTTGATCAAGAACATCCCTGGTGTCAAGTCCAGATTGGACGGCATTGACTTTGCCTTGGTGAGAGAGAACACCGAGGGTGAGTACTCTGGGTTGGAGCACCAGTCCTTCCCCGGTGTCGTGGAGTCGTTGAAGATCATGACGCGTTTCAAGTCCGAGAGAATCGCCAAGTTCGCCTTTGACTTTGCCAAGAAGAACAACCGTAAGTTGGTCACCGCCATCCACAAGGCCAACATCATGAAGTTGGGTGATGGTTTGTTCAGAACCACCGTCAAGGATGTTGCCCAAGACTACCCCGGTATCGAGGTCAGCGACTTGATTGTGGACAACGCTTCGATGCAGGCTGTTGCCAAGCCCGAGCAGTTTGACGTCTTGGTGACGCCCAACTTGTACGGTTCCATTCTTTCCAACATCGGTGCTGCTTTGATTGGTGGCCCAGGCTTGGTTCCAGGTGCCAACTTCGGTAGAGAATACGCTGTTTTCGAGCCAGGGTGCAGACACGTTGGTTTGGACATCAAGGGCAAGAACTCTGCCAACCCCACCGCCATGATCTTGTCCGCGGCCATGTTATTGAGACACTTGGGCTTGAACACCCACGCCGACAACATCGCCAAGGCCACCTACGACGTTATCGCCGAGGGTAGCATCAGAACCCCCGACATTGGCGGAACCTCGACCACCACCGAGTTCACCGATGCCATCTTGAACAAGTTGAACGCTTAAGCTCGTGTGAGCACGTGAAATCTTAAGCATACACTATATAGAACGAAATTTATTCAGAGGAGATCCCGGCGGAGCATGGTTGTTTGCCGAAGTGTAGTATATCCGTATCGAAACGTGTCCTTCTTCACTGTGCCAGGGCAGTGATGTGCAAACTAGCGTGATTACGGGAGTTGTCCGATTCGGCACGGATTGTACGGAACTTGGATCTCTATAACAGTGAAACATATCATGTGGGCGCTGCACCTTTCAGTTAGAATTAAGGATTCATGAGTTCTTCAAACACGTTTAGACCATCGAGGAGTCATCGGCGTCTTCGTCCTCTTCTACGTCGTCCAACAGCAACACAATCTTCGCTGCCTTTTCTCCTTATTCCCGTCTTCATCTTTAAACAAGTCATTGTCGTTCTTTGCTTTCGCGTCGAAGTCTGGAGTATCCTCATCTCGAAGAGCCCCCAAAGATATAAGATTCGTTATCATTCTTATAGTTGTAGGCAGGAGCTTGTCTATCTTTTTGTTATCACATCTGCATTTGAGAAAAAATAGCTTCCGCCGGTGCCGATATAGCTGACATAGCAAAATGTTAATCTGGGATTTCACAGCATAACAATCCCTTTGACTTTAACCCAAAAAGATCTTGCTTTCTGCCCTCATAGGGCTCATTCCGATACCTCTCTCTCGTGCTCAATAGTCACCTCCTCTTTCGAATCTGGAGAGTCATACATCCCAAGGCCATCAGAAGGACCCTGTGGCTCCGCGCTGAAAATTTCTGTCTCGACTTTTCTAAATTAGCCAGGTTCATAGAAGTACTCGATCGCTTGAATTGGCTGGTCCACTACAGAACCTCCAACTTCGTCGTGAATCAAGTGCGGTTGCGAGGTAGTATGGTTTTGAGGCGGTCGATGCTTTCGTCATGAAGAGGCAAGTTTGAAGGAAATGGAAAGTACTGATGAATTACTCTGTTGGCCTCGCAGAACACAAGCAAGGATTCTGAGCAATGTGCCTCGTTCATCTAGGCACACAACCAACACGGCACGCGATACTCAAAAGATGTGCGCTAGCCGCGGTGCTTATAACGCAGACAGTTCGTCAAAACAGACTTTCTGACCCCACCATACATGGATACCAGAAGGGATGATCAAAACCAAGCATGTATTGATGTACCTGCATATATCCAGTAATCACTGTACGGCGTAAGTACGCTTTACGGAGCTCCCTCCCCGTAATCGTACGGTACGGGCTCAGCACACGTTCTGGTGGGTTTACACGGCTGCTGCAAAAAGCTCAAGTTCAAACTCAGTGTCCTCTTGGAAGAGCGGATAACATGCACCTCAAACCCAAAGTGACGCATGTCTCGAGCAAGACTCATACGAGCCTGCTCATCAGAGACGGCGGAACCAGAAGGGGATTTGTCAGCATAGTTTGTAGGGTTAACTTGGAACAGGTTTCATAGTGGTTTGGCCAGTAGCTATACTAAAGCAACGTCCATGGGCCAGGCCCAGACCTACTAATAGTTCTACAGAGTAATGAATCGAATCCGCTAGTGGGAAGATCCACACCACACAGATAAGGGTTTTTTTCACACGGATCATGAGCAGACACGGACATTGGACAGACACGGACAATGGTGGGATCGCCTCTGATCCGCTGTGTGCCCCGCTCCTTGCCCCAATTCCAGCTCGTGCCTAGCTCAGACTCGAACCCTTTCCCGAAGTCAGAAGACGAGGAAATCAAGCTAGATTAAAACAGAGAGGAGCTTACTACTCGTCGCATATCGCAACCTAGTCGAGATTGGGTCCCTAGATCACTGACTTTCGTCAGGTGATTGTGCACACAAGACACATGTGCTTTTACACCAACACCAGTGACATCAGGGACCTCTCCAGGCTTTTGAGATGTTTGATTGCTGATCAGTTCTAAGCTCATTTCGGGAGTATGCCTCGAAACAATACCATTTTGTAAGTCGAATTATATGGTTAGAAAAGAGTAGTATAGAGCTCGTTTTGTATTAGTGATGGAGTGAAAATAACCCTGCTGTGCTGGGGCATATACAGCCGACTCCTCTTTTGCGTATTTCTGAAAACCCCCAATTTTTTATTTCTTGATTTGAAGAGTATGAAAGGGAATTTGAAGCAACCAAGTAAGGAGTGAGTATGTATAGTTATACCTAATTAATACTAACTTTTCGATACTAGTATATACTATCATACCTGATTACTTCTAACTCTCATGAAATCGTTTTAAGCGTTTGAAGCCCACATGAAGCTCTTTGAGAAAGACGACTTTCGAACATATTCTTACACTCAAGTTATGTCATCATCTATTTTCTATTCCTCGTTGTCAGGGGATATCTATGTTGGCGCTTCAAAACTGGGATCCTTTCATAGTGCTTCACAAACATTAAAATTGTTCCTCCTGTCATATAGCCAAATAATGCGTCCGCGTCGTCGAAAATAAGGCGTCGATGCCTGAGAATTGTCAAAATCCTAATTGCGATCAGGAGTCATAGTTTGGGCTTCTTTTTATCGTGTCATTTACCTTCGTCACAACTTTCGAATACAATAAGTGACCACCAAATTTCATGAGGCGCTAACCACCAGATCGCAGCTGTTCGATGTGGAAATTTGCTCTTTGTCCACTACTAACCCCACCACGAGTAATATGTAACAAGTACAACATTTCGCCACTTTTGGGGAAGCAAAAAATAAGTGTATCCCAAAGATTCAGCACATTCTGCATTCTTGTTTTTTCCAAAAGATTTTGAAACAATTACTAGTATAACTGTCATAATTACTACGGATCGTTTAGCAACTATTTTCTAGAAATTACTACCGATACAGCAAAACCTCGGTGATTAAGTGGATATTTAGCGAGGATATCCAGATAGAGCGAAATTGGGGGTTTCCCTAGGGAGTGAACTCCTGGACGCAAATAGAACTAAGAGGATTAGTGTATCTAATCGAAAAATACGAAACAATCATTCCTATGTAGATACATTTTTGGATCATATACACTCGCTTTATAAATGGCTTAGACTTCGCATTGAGTTTATTTGCATGTTTTTGCAGTCCCACACAAAATTTCCTCGAGCGAATCTCTAGATGAATTGATCGCTTCACAGTGCGTGATGAAAACGATTGTGGGAAGAAGCACCATGCTTTTTTCAAAGAAAACCATTTTCTATTACATATCATTACATCAATTCAACAACTAAGGTCAAATGGAAAATGGTTTAAATCAGTGGGAAATCACTCTATAAGCCGAAACCTTTTCTTTTTCAAGAATCAATTGTATTATAGGGGGCTCCCACCTGAAGCTACAAAATCTATACTTCTATGGCAAAACCTATAATACATTTTGGAAAAGGCACTGAGTAGTGAAAGAGCCCGACTTTCCCAAGCCTTACTCCCCTTTTGTTTTCTCTATCTCATCCACCAATACTTTGACAGAAGCAACAAAAGGTTCTGCCCACGCTTATCCATTATTGGCCTCGAGCAATTTTCAGTCAGTAAATTTTGAATTAACAGTTCTTGGAAGACTGGAGCGTACAGAAAAAAACACTGTCATACCAAAGTGTTAAAAAAACCAAAAAATACTGATTTCGCCCAGGATCGAACTGGGGACGTTCTGCGTGTTAAGCAGATGCCATAACCGACTAGACCACGAAACCAGTTGTTCTGTCTCTAAAATGTGAGGGTTTAACATATAGAGTCGTCTCAGCATTGGCAAGTCACGCCCGCGCACGACTGCTGGCGCTCATGCTAAATCTGATTAAGGCTTTTGTCCGAATATCACAAAGATTATGAGATAGTTGCAAAAGCTCTCGCAAAGTTTGAGCGTTTTAGCAATAGCAAGGTCAGTGAGACTAAGACCAAACTCATGGGCGTGCATTCTTCTTATTTACAATACCATCAGATGATACTCCCGTATCCTCAGATGTTGTTGTATTCGGAAGACTTGAAGTACTTGGGCTTGAAGTTGAATGGAGTTGACTGGAAACAGCTTATAGGACTGTTGCCTTTTGTCACCATGTAGCAAGGTTACATGAATCTTGATTTGATTAATCGAGCTATAGGCACCAATATGTTTGTGGCCTCTCGAACGGTCTATAAAGACTTGGTGCAATGTATGAAGCCTCTGCAGTTGCAGAAGATGGATGAGGGTATGAAGAAGGTTTTTAAGGGTATCGCTGCGCCCAAGATGTATGCTAGGCCAAAGAGCGGAGGTTATGGCCTTTTGCAAATGCAAGTACAACTTCAAGGTCACAGAGCAGCCGTTCTCCGCTCGATTTTGAACGGAGACATGGATTGGTACACAAAGTATCTTCGGTTGAAATTAACTCACCATATGGCCAAGATCATGAGTA
>JAKTWD010000809.1:0-19640 GCA_030581935.1 Metschnikowia corniflorae
GGGGGGACCGCCACCTACGTTATTGGTCAACTTGACTTCATTGATCAATTTGACGTCATTGACTTATATTCATTAATCAAGTAGGTCAATATTCAAACTTGCGCCTGCATTGCGTTAGTTGAAAAACTCGCCATCATGACCAACAAGGGGCATTTTTAATAAAACCCTCATTAGAGCGGATGAACTCTACCGTGGGAGAATGACAGGCATGTTTGCTTCACATTGCGTTTTTTTTTGTCCACAAATCGAGCTCATGTTATTGGATCTTGACTTGTTCACTTTATTCAGCTGAATTATACCACAAAAACAAAAATCACAGAATTGATGCTCATTTTGAGATCCGCATTGATTGTCTTTGCTCGTGGCCAGCAGGGAATCCTCGAGCACCGATTTCTCTGTCGGTGTAGCTCTGTGTATAATTCAAGCTGATTGAATTGCTATATATTCGATTTTTTCGACATCATGCATGAGATTCTTGAAGTTGTACATCAAACTCATTTACTTGAAATATTATTAATAGAAATTTCTCAAAAGGGATTCACCCAAACCCGCAGACTCCTCTGGAGTTCATCATATAGTAGATGAAATTATGCTGGGACTAGGCCCGTCCAGAAGCCGAACTATAGCACCCCTCAATGTGATTTTTCTTCAAATGAGTTAAAAGTTGACATTGCATTACTGTTCCGGTATCTTCGTAAGAAAAACGGTGGGATCTGTGAAGAAGAGACAAATGTCTTCCTCCATTAAAATGAAAGGCCACCTTCTCAGGCTAGCTCACCTGAAAATAGCTGGTCTTTCTCGAATTGATAAACAAGGCGATTCAACAAAGCAAATTACCCTAATCGGATAATGTAATCCATCCAGATTCATTACATTTTGATTTTGAGGATCAGAGCCTTAGATTCCAAGCTTTCATATACTATCAAGAAAAAAATCAAGGTATAGATTGCTTCCGCAGCGCACGATGAATGAAAGAACCACAGTCCATGATTCCAATGTGAGTTTGAAAAAGGAGGCTTGTCTGAAATTTTTTTCTTCTACTTCTTCAATTCTTGCACTATCATACATCACTACCACTATATTCTTTAGCACTGTTTCTCATTACACTATCTCATTACCACTATCCATTATCATTACCCTATTCATCACCACTATCCCGAAACCAACATGACTCATCTATCAGCATTGTCCTAGAACAACTCCACCAACCGTTTCAACTCCTTCTTTCCTCTACACTCGAGCATGTAGATCTCGGCATCCGAAGCCTTGACAAGCATTGCTGCTTTACCGATTCTCTCGATATACTCCACAATCTCATCATCTTTAAATGACCACAGGTACTCCTCCAATTCTCCATCCGCGTCTTCGTTGATGCTCATGTCGAAATGATAGTACCCTTGTTGTGAGGCGTCAATGGAATGCAGAATGGTAAGAGAGTACATTGCCACCGACTTCCACGAAGACACCTTGTGGATCTGCTCATAGCCCTCCATCTGTTTGTGAAGTTTGATGGTCATGCGATCCAACAACAACTTCGTGCCCACCCCTGATATCTCTTCGTCAATTTGAGTATTTTTATGGATCGAGGACGCGGGCGTTTTCTGGTCGTTGTGCGTGTAGATGCTGGCGAGCGTTGACGATGTGCTGGGTTTGCTCATGAGCGACGACGAAAGTGTTGCCGAGGACTCGAAACTGGACGAATGACGCATACTTTTCTTGCTGCCCATGACCTCCAAAACGTTGGCGAGGTTCGTCGAGAGCGCCTGCACCAAGGTGCTGTCATAGCAGCGGATCATTATATGCGTTTTTTGGTTTGAGAACGAGTCGGGACCATGAATTTCCACGTCCAAGGCCGTGGATTGTCGTGTAGTGGTGGTCTCGCCCAAATCCATCACCAAAAGCGGCTTGTCGATCACCTCCCCGTACGTTTCGTCGTACTCTTCTTTGAACACCAAGAGCCAGCTCTTGAAGATGGTGTAGTTCGCGACGACCTTCACGAAAACACTCTCGTTGGCGGTCAACAACTCCCACTTGCCACAGTGCTGCCTCCACTTCGACACCTTGATCGAGTTTGGCGACGAAGGTGTGATGTAGAAATCGACTGTGTCGTCGGAATTGACGATATCTTTGAAGTCCTGCGGAATCGTGCACACCTCTTCTTGTGGGGCGGCCAAACTGGTGGTCGAGCTGTTGACCTCTGCAGTGCTTCCTCCGTTTATATAGGGCTTGAAGAAGTATGTCGAGGTCGAGGATGGCATGGCGAAAGGCAGGGGCAAAGTGCGGTTGGAAGTCGACACCGCGCTTCCGGGCTGGCTTGAGTTTATGTCTAGAGCGCCGATTTTTGGAATTTCGATCCGAAGGTCAGGGTTCTTTTTTGCTGTTGGAGCTTTGGCAACTTTCGGAGCCGTTTGTTCAGGTTTCTTTTCTGGTTTCGACTCCTTCAAAGCACTTTTGGGTGCCTCATGTTCCTTCTCCGCAGGCTGGCTTTCGGGCTCCTTGGACTTCTTTTTCTTGAACAAGTCAAGGAACGACTTCTTCTTTGCGAGTTTCGGCGGAGGGGGCAAGCTTGCAAACGACGGGTTGTGAGAGCTGCCAAACTTGGTCACATCAATCGCAGATCCGGCTGCATTGGTGTATATCAGCAGCGACTTTGGAGGTGCTGCCAAATCGGGCATCGATGTGGCGGCTTCTGGATTTTTCATGCCTTTTTTCACAAAACTGGGCTGGACGATGTCAAAACATTCGATACTGTCCGAGAGAGGCGACGCACCGTCCACACTTTCAGGGTACGCGTATTCTGCGGTGATGGAGGCGTGCAGTGTCGAGTTTTGCACGACATTCAACTGCTTCTTCTTATCCTCGGCCGCCATCCCGCTTTCCGAGAGTGTTTTGCGCATTATTTCAAAAGAGTGGCACGAGTCAAGTGACTGGCGAGAATCTTTCAGGGGACTGCTCAAACCTGTAGATGCTTCCTCGTCGCTCGGGTCCAGCATGGTTTCGATACCGAGTCCAAACAACTTGACTGGCTCGCTGTGGATCAATTTATCGTCGGTCGGGAAAATCATCGTGAGGTCGTGGTACCACTGGCCGATGATGCGTTCGTCTCCAGAGATCGCAAACCCGTTTTTGCGGTACTGGTTGGCACCAGAGTCGAGCAAAAGCGACGAGAAACTGATACAGTCGTGCGCGAGCGATATCGCCAACTCGTTGACGCGAAAAGGCGGGTAGATGACGGAGCGTTTTTCCCGAGAAACAGGCACCAGGAGGATCACCAAGGAGTCGAACACAGGCAGCTGTCTCTGGCTCAAGTTCAACAACACCATCTCAACTTTGGTCGTGCCCATAAACAACGACGCGTTCTCGGTGCGCCTGACAATCTGGTCGGGGGTAAAGAAACACGAGACGTTCCTCCCGCCAAAAGTCTGCACGTGGTCAAAACTGATGTCGTTGAGGCTCGATGTCTTGAGAATACTGTTGACGTTGGCAATGAGCTCGGATGCCCTGCTTTTGATCTCACCGAGTTTCTCAATGACAAACGGGTTCCTCAAAACCCTGGATGACGACTCTGCGACGTGGACATACACGTGGCAGTGCAAGAGAGGATTCTGATAAACGGGCCCCTCGATGGCTTTCTCTCTGCAGAGACACAGAAAGATTTTCTCGAAAACAACAAAGTTGGTGTCGAACCATAGGATGAATTCGTTGACAAACAGCTTGAAACACTCGATTTGCTCGTCGGAGCTGGCGAGGTCCGCCAAACACCGTCCGGCCAATGCAAGCATTTTCTGGTTTATGGTGCATAAGCCACGGACCATCGAAGGCAAGTTGTTGCCTGATTGCGTAGCTTTAGATCCTTTGATGGACCCAAGGAGCGCTATCAAGTTCTCCTTTTGCGCCATTTCGCCCCGGTGGAGCGTTTCAAGAATGGTCCTTGCAGACATGCTATCGATTGGTCGGTTACCTAGTAGCAGCAAACGTTTCTTTCAAGTATTTGAACGAACGTTTTATTCTATCCAAAGAAGCCAGAAAGGGGTGGCTTAGTGGTGACTTTCGGTGGATCGCTTGCAAAAGTTCAATCTAATCTATGTTCTAGTAGCGCCAGATGTTCTAGTAGCGCCAGATGCCTTGCAATGTGAGGCCTAATCTGAAAGAAAGACCAATGAAAAGAGTCTGGGTGGAGCGGAAGAAAAAAAGCAAACAATCAACACTGGAAAACACCACAAAAGCCCGGCAAGAGTTCCCCCAGAAATCTGGCACCTAGAGCCAATTTGCAGGACAAATACAGGAAAGTCTAATTAACTCAGCGGCTCATGCGACGCGAAAAATGTCAATACCGGTGCCCGTTTCTGCACGCGACGCGCGTTTGGCAGGAGCTCAGACGCGTCCAGGGCCCCCAGCGAATCGCAGCAAATCTCTCCGGGCTAACAAGGGTTAGTGTTTCAGTTGGGTTTTTTTTTTATTATAGAAAAGCTGGCTTTGGGTAAGTGGGTCCGGCATATTGTGCTCAAGGATAGAATAGGTACACTTAGTCTCTGGGTGTGCCGTTTGCCACACCCTTAATTGTTGATGGTGGGGCTCGCTGCTTGCCAAGCAGTGTTGTTATAGATACAGTATTACTAATTATTACATTTTTTTCTGGTATTAGTAATATAAAAAAAATGTTACAATATTACAAATAATTACAAATAACTAAAAATAACTACAAACAATTACAAATATATGAATTTCTTGCATAGTATAGTACGACTATGCCTGCTTTTCGCCTCAATGCACCTATTCAGCTCTCATCTACTCACGCAATTATCGAGTATGAACCGTTCTCGAAATTATTATGAAAATAAATTATGTTTTGAAACTTCCCTTCGGTAGATCCCTGCATCCATCCTTGAATCTGAGAGGCTTCCCAGATCTTTATCTACTTATGGAACTTTGTTCAGCCTGGAAACACTATATTCCAGCTCGCTTAAAAGTAGACTATTTGTCGAGTTTTAAGTCTCTGCATCGCTAGATTCTGCATTGTTCAACTCTGCATCATTTCTAGAATACCAAAACTCTGCATCGCTGAAATCGGAATCGCCAAATCCTGGTGAATTGCGTGTAGTATCCAAAGACTCTGCTTCGCTCGTGTCTCCTAAGATTTGCGTACGACTGGTAACAAGATCTTCCACCGCGCTCGATCCTATTGTAATCTGCAAATCACCGTTCTGAGCACACGTCATCTCGCTCGTTGTTATTGAGCGTTGCTCATTTTGCCTCTCAGGGCTGGGTCTTTTCCTCTCATCATCCAGGTCTGGTATGTTGACAAATCAGCAGTTTGCTTCGACCATACAATACGTAGTTTGCTCGGAGTGGTGTTCAAAGGTTTCGAATGATCCAGATCCAAAATATTGGCAGCTTCCGACTATGGTAGGTAGTCAAAGTAGACACTTGCCTCGTCTGTAATAATAGCCAACATCTTGATAGTCTGCGGTTGAAATCTGTTTCGCTAAGTATGCTCTTCATTTGAGAAAAAGAGATTCCGAGGAAAAGGACATCGCCACCATGGATAAAAGGTCTTGGGCCATCCGGAAGACAGTGGGAAACGAGCCTTCGTTGAGTTTGTAGTACTCCCAAATCTGGTTCTTGACTTTGGCATTCTCTTGCTGCAAGTACCTCCATAGTTCGCTCTCACCGTCATGGTCATCGTCATCACCGAGCTAACTCGCGTCATAAAAAAACCAAGCACGCACTTTCTGTAATCTTTAGCTCAAGTTTTCTTTCCTTCCCTTTCGCGGCCACCCCGGAAATGGAGTTTATCGGTCACTTCGCCTTTCCTTCAGCTTCCCTCAAGCCTTAAAACTTTCATTGAAAATTATATAGTATTTGTAATTATTTGTAATATCGCCTCTATATTACAAATACTTTTTTAAAAATATTACAATTTGTAATCAACCATATTAGTAAGAACTATTACCAATTATTACTAAATTTCAAATTATTACGCGCTAAAATTTGTAGTTTAACATCACTGCTGCTTGGTGAATTAGTGTGCGGCTTAGGCAGTGTTGTTGAGTTTGGAGTATTACAAATTCTTATACTTTTTTTTGTATTTGTAGTATCCTGGGAAAGCTCTAGCATCTACTTCTACAATCTCCTAAATAATTATCATGTATTCTATTCCATTTGAGTCTCAGATATTCTGAATACCCGGCTGATCTATTTTTTTGAATAAAATAGTTTAATTATTCCCACACATCATTCTTTCATGTTCGCCACCTCCGAAAAACACTGTCTCAAAATCAAAGAGAGCATTTCTGGGAGCTCGTTCATGTCTCTCACCACCACACAAAACTCGAATAGAAATGTGACCAAGCAATTCTCAACCTTAAGAGCTATGGCACCCGTCACCGGGTCAGGCACGTAGCTCACCTGGGACATATCCAAAATAGACTCATTGGAATTGATCCCGTCCACGACTACAAAGACAAGAAAAACCTTCTCACCTCTGGCTTTTCTCACGAGTCTTTGCACGGTCGCATGGTCTTCACAAACACCGTCGGATATGATGATCTGCAACTGCCATAACTCGCTGCTTGAGCTTGATCTGGCAATTTCGAAGATTTAAGGATTTGGAGCACAATTGCTTGATGTCAGTGCGCTCCTGTTTAAAGTCAAACCACTGGAACACATTCGCTCCTGTTTCTTGGTTGAACGGTTTTTCAAACGGGTGTACCAGCTTCACGTCCTCGCCGAATCTGACAATAGATAGCCGCCACTCTCCGATTGCGTGAGGGCTTTCAAAACGAGAGCAGTACTGTGGAAGGCCAATTCCGAAGGTTTGCTCTCGGTCATCGACTTCGAGTCATCTACAGCTATCATAATTTGGTACTGCCTCCTTGCTGGCTTTGTACGTTTGAGCCAGATCTTGTCCTTTCTAAATTCCGAGGCGATACACGATATATTCTCTTGATATCGTGTCTCTTTCCTGTTTTGTAACCACCCCTGAGCTTTTTCGCTAAGGTGGTCTCCAAGATCAATTTCAACTGTTCACTGAGACCGAATGCCAATTCGAGAGTAGCCATTTCGCTGTCCCTCCAAGCTATTCTGGCTTCGTCAAGGCTCATAGGAGGTAAGTCACCACTATTGATGACGCAGTCCTCCTCTTTATGCGCTTCTGTTTCTTGCTCAACGGAAATCTTCGAACTCATGCTTTTGCAAAAGGTCATCGGCACTTGACTCATCGCGTTGATTCCTCTCTCCAATCTTACAAAAATTACAAAATTACAAAATTACAAAATTACAAAATTACAAAATTACAAAATTACAAAATTACAAAATTACAAAATTACAAAATTACAAAATTACAAAATTACAAAATTACAAAATTACAAAATTACAAAATTACAAAATTACAAAATTACAAAATTACAAAATTACAAATTATTACAAATACTTTAAGTTATTATCTCGCTCAGTACGATTAAGCTTGTGTTTCGCCCCAATGCACCTATTCAGCTCTCGTCAACTCACGCAATTATCGAGTCTGAACCGTTCTCGAAATTATTATAGAAATAAATTATATTTTGAAACGTTCCTTCGGTAGATTTCTTCATCCTCCTTTGAATCGGAGAAGCTTCCCAGATCCTTATCTTATTATGGAACTCTCTTGAGCCCGGAATCACTCTGATCCAGCTCGCTCCACAATGACTATTTGTCGAGTGTGAAGTCTCTGCATCAATCAATTCTGCATCGCTCAACTCTGCATGGCTCAACTCTGCATCATGTCTAGAATACCAAATCCCTGCATCGCCGATATCAGCACCGCCAAATCTGGTAAATCGCGTGTAGTATCCAAAGACCCTGCTTCGCTCTCTTCTTCCAGGCTCTGCGTACGATGGCACGAAGACCCCCAATCCTGTTTAATTCTGCAAATCGCTCCCACTCCGTTTCTCTCTTAATCAGTGAACATTGCTCTATTCGGGCCTCAGATCGCTTTCATTCCTCCCATTATCCACATCTTGTAAGTTGACGAAATCGTTAGACTGCCGATTGCCCACATCACTCGAACACTGCGTCGGTTGACGGTGATCGTGGTTTTAAGTCTTACGAATGCGTGAGAGATATCGCAAATTATCTCAAATACCCAGACGCCTTTTGGATAATACCATCACTGATCAGAGGTGTCATTGTTTCGTAGATCATACGGGACAAGGCCCGTGCCTATGTGCAGGTCGGCTACCCCAGCAGTTTGGGCCCGGACGATTTTGCACAAAAATCATTCGATTTTTAATTTCACGTGTATTCAGCTTATGATATTATTAGTGGTAGCTCATTCCTAGCTGTGATCACAGACAACGGGCTCTTGGGCCACTTGAATAGGGCCCAAACTCTGGTGTGATTTGCTGGCTGCAACATATCGCTAAACGATTACACCACCCGTGTTTTCATACGAGAATAGTGATTTGTGCTAACGAAGAGGGCAGGGCTAGCTTCTGTAGGTAGTGTACTCGCCTAACTGACACATTAAAGAAGGGATATCAAATTTGAGCTCACAAGCCGAAGCCCTATCTGATATCAACAGTTCACGTTTCGGGTGAAGACAAAATATCATCGTTTCTTTCAGAAATAAAGAGCTGATACCAAGCGAACTCTGAATCTGCGAATCGTAAGCGTTAGCATTTGTTTTCTGTACCACTCCGGTACAGGAACCCAGGTTTATTAGGCTTCATACATGAATAGCGATATAGCGCCCAAATCGGATGAATTAGTGAATTCAACTATCTTTTTACTCTCATGCAAAACGAAAGGAGTTTAGTAGACGCTGAACCTTCGCCCGCTTTGTAACCATGTGGTAAAACGTGTATCCATGTGACCAGTCAATGCGAAGGATGAAGATTCTCCTATACGTTCTTAGCTCATCCAAATCTTTGAACGATAATGTTCGTGTTTTTACTGAATCATCTGTGATTTTAAATGAATTACTTTCCTTCACACTTGAGAGCAGTAAATATTAGCTTCAGGACTAAAGATACTTTAAATGTACTTGTTGATTGATGATGGAATGCTCTGAAGTGTTATTTATTTCCATTGTAAAATGTGGTGTGATATACTTCCAACTTATGACACCCATCTCATACATTCTTCAGCTTTTAGTTGGGATTAGATGCAATTGGTCAAGCTTTCCTCTGGCCTTCGTAAATCCGCAGAAGCAACTTCGAATTGAGTAAGAATGACGGTTAGTGACGAAAAACTCAAAATTCAACCTTCAGCGCCGATTGTCATCTGATGCAGTAAAACTAAGTGATTCTTCTGCCTTCAAGCTGCTTTCAACGATAACAAAAAAAAGATCGAGTTATCATTGCGGGAATACTAGGGCCAGTGCCATTTTGATCAGTAATATCAGCACGAGCCGAAGGACCCTATAGATCGCGGTGCTTCCCTTCAAAAAACTGATAAGGGCTCAATATCCGTTGAATTAGTTTCAAGTACACTTCAAAAGTCTCAAATCTAATTGAATGAAGTAGATTGATTTGACCTCGACGCAGCACATTGACTGATGAATTAACACAAAACCTATCAAAGAACAAGGTCCTCAAGGTCAACGGAGACTTTCCGAAAGCCACCTCCATGTAGCTATAATCAAGATAGAACACGCATCAATGGCCTTTCCACCCTAATTCTCACTAAGATTCTATGGGGTAGGTCACGATTTCCTGGTTTCCATCGTCACCTTTCTTACTATCGTACTTCTTGTAAAGAAGGTCCAAAAGCGCACGTTAAGCCTCGGGCTTGTCGTATGGCACCATGTGAAAGGCATCGTACACATTCACATTCCGCTCACACCTCACGAATCCGCGAATGTTGTCGTAAAGCCAGTCATAGGTGGTGATGTTCTTTAAAACCCGGTCTGGTTGCCCCACGTGAACTTACTGATCATGATCTCCGCACCCAAATAGTTGCAAATGATATCCTTCTTTTCGTGGTACAAAACAATGGGCACTTGCTGAAGTTTGGGAAAGAGCGTGATCGCAGGAAGCGAGTTCTCACCCCGGAAAGTTGTGGAAACGGCATTGGAGCATTCCTGCCGATTCACCTTCTAAAGCAAGTTCAAACAATACATCACCCGCTTTTCGGTCAAGAAATGGGTCACTTGCTTCAAGTGGGGAGGCCAGTTCAGACCACATGCGGGGAACGAGCCCCGAAGCCTGTAGTCGTAGATGTTAAGGCACTGCTGAGATTTGCGTGCCCGGGTGTTTCTGGAGTACTCCAAGAAGAGTTCTAGGATGTCATCGCACTCCTCGCTAGACCTTTACGACCTGCTCGCAGAGATTGTGCTGGTCAAGAAGGTCTTGGAAGTATGGCTCTTCGGGGTCAATCAAGTCGTTTTGGACCCCAAAAGGAACAAAGGCTCTGGACATCGGACCAGATGCCCAGAGCTTGTAAAAGTCTCAGTGATCTCATCAAGGTACTTAAAAAGTTTGCTCGACTTTTAACTTTGCTAGGCTGAGCCATTCACGTTCCTCGAAAGAGGAATGCCTCCTGTGTGTTGCCAACTCTCTCGTCCCATCACCAACAACCTTACCCTCTCTATTTGAGGGAGTCTTTGACTAGGTTTGGGACCTTTGTGATGAAACTTTCCCCATAATCGCCAAGTCTCTCGATTTGCTCTAGCTGCCACTCGCGGGGCTGTATCTCTGCGGGCAGTCCTTTGAAGTTAAACCTCGTGAAAGGTTTTTTAATTCAAATCATTTTCGATTCCCGAATACCACGTGCCGAAAGCCCGTAATCATCACCCACAGTGCGTCTATGGTATCCAATAAGGCATCAGTATTTTGGTGCCAATATCCCGGCTCCAGCCTGCAACCAGTCAGCTTCGCAGGCCCTTGTAATCAATCACAATACCTTAAAGATATCTAGAAAGGCATCAGATATTCAGGTGACCCCGCGCATCAAAGACAATTCACTCGATCAAGGCTGTGAGTCTTGATCTCCTTTTCTTTTCCTATCCCCAATTTTTCCCGCCTCTCCCAGATCTCCCAGCTCTCCCGGCTCTCCCAGCTCTCCCTAATTCACCCCGATGCCTTCTCAAGCATCCAGTCCATCACACCGTCAAGGCCCCAGCCCTCTCGCGCCGAAACACACTGCACCGTGTATCTATCGGGCGGGATTTCGCTCGCAAGGCCCAAAGCGGCGCTGACTTGGTCCCGCACGCGCTCCCTTTGGGCCGCCGGCACCAAGTCGCTTTTGTTAATTACGATGCAAAAAAACGTGCCCGCCAACTGCTCCTGCTGAATCACCTTTTCTCGGAGCTCACGATACAGCTCCGGGAGACGCTCGAGGCTTGTGCCGTCTACGACCCACACCACCACATCCAGCTTATCGAAGTAGTTTCCCCAGAAATTGCGGAGGGTCAGCTGGCCGCCTATATCCCACGCGTTGATAGTGTGGTTTTTGTAGGGGAAAGTGTGGATCTGGAAGCCCATGGTCGGGGCCACCGAGGTCGTGTCTGCACCCATAATTCTGCGAATGATGGTTGTTTTGCCCGAGTTGTCGAGGCCCAAAACAAGCACGCGGAGTTCCATGTCCTTGGCCTTTTGCTTGCGTATGATACTTAGCAAGCCCATTGAACAGATTATGAGACTTTGCCGTCGACGGTTTACTGGCTATGCTAAGAGGGTGGAGAATAAATGTACGGATGGCACGAGGGTCTCAGTGGCACGAAGGTCGAAGAGATCTACTACGGCAATACAGAGGATTGTGCTCTTATCCATATTGATTCAATCGGTCGGCTATTGCCGGGCATACAGTGCGGTGTGCTTGTCTGCAGTACTGGGCCAATTCGCAATCATGAGCAATATTAATTAATCTTTTGCCGCTTGCTGTACGCCCGATATGCGTGGGGTCAAGAAACAGGCGACGTTGTTTGAGTTTGGAAGCCTGCCGCAAGAGGCGGTTTCAGATGCCCTTTCTGAAACACATGTGAAACACGAGCCGCAGGTGCAAATAGCGTGTCCGGTGTGCGCCTCTTCGATGGACTGCTTTACTATGGAGAATCGTATTAGGCACGTGGAGGAGTGCCTTAGCATGGCCACGATCAAGGAAACCCGGGGTGTGAATGAGACGTGCGGGGTGGACTTGGAGCAAAGTTTCAAGACTGAAACACTAGAACTGACGGAGATCCGTACACTCAAAACGGCATCTGGCGTAGAAATCATTAATGTCTGCGACGCGTCGGACTCGGAAAGCGAACAGAAAATCAATATAAAAACCGGTTTCAGAGGTACCACAAAAAACGAACAGCAGGAGCCACGAAAACGTAAACGCGAGCTTGGGCCGCCCCAGAAGGACAAACTCCGGTATGTGAATTCACAGCCGACAGTCAAACGAATAAAGAAAGAGGTGCCAAAGTCAGAGCTTGGCGACGACGCTGTTTTGGCGCCTGAACTTCTCGAGCTTCTTCCGTGTTCGCGGAAAAACGAAATTCCGGACCTAAAGATCATGAAGTTTCCCGTGGACAAGTCCAATACATACAAACTATCGATGGACGCGTTCTGCTACAAGCCGCACGACGACATCAGCCAGTATTTTCTCTCGCACTTCCACTCGGACCATTATGGCGGCATCACCAAGAAATGGTGCAGAGAGCGCACGATCGACGACAAAATCATCTACTGCTCCACCATAACAGGCCGATTGCTCAGTATCAGATACAGCGTTGAGGAGCGGCATATGTTCACGATGGACACCGACGTGCGCTACCAAATCAAGAGTTTTTGCGGGGACTTGCCAAACGGAGGCAGCCGCTCAGACAGCAGATCCCCGGGCGTGTATGTGACCTGTATCGACGCCAACCATTGTCCCGGGGCGGTGATATTTCTCTTCGAAGGCATTTCCCAGAGTGGAACCTCCACGTTCTCACTACATTGCGGCGATTTCAGGGTCAACAAGAATATCATGACCCATCCCCTCCTCGCAAGGTTCCTTCTTGGTGCAGGCCGCCACTTGGACTATGTTTACTTGGACACGACGTACATGACCCCCAAATACAACTTTCCCAAACAGGAGCAGGTGTGTGATGCTGTTGCAACCTTGATGCACGAGTTTTCTTCGAACGAGGCAATCGTCAAAGAGGTATTTGGGGCGTCCATGCAAAGCCGGATCACCGATTTTCTTTCTTTGGGTGCCAGGAAACAACAGAAAAAGTACCTCGTACTCGTGGGCACCTATCTTATCGGAAAGGAAAAACTTGCCGTTGCGATTCTGAAGCGACTCGGAAACTCTCCCATATATGTGCTGAACGTGCATAGCAGAGGAGACAAAGAGCATATTGTGCGGAGTTACAAGGACCCATACCTCGACTCGGTGCTTACCACAGACCCGGTTGCCACCTCTGACCATCCAGTAATGATCCACTTGGTACCGATGAAAATCGCAGGCAACATCGAGGAACTACACAAGTACTTCAACCACAACGCGTACCATCATCATTTCCAGCGATGCATAGGACTCCGACCCACTGGCTGGTCCTTCAAGGATAACGAAAAAGATAGCGAGAGAGTTAACGAGAAAGATAGAGATAATACGAGCAGTATCTCAACCCCGAAGCAGGGAATGAACAGTTATCTAAACGGCAATCCAAGCGAAGTCTTAAATGAACATGCTTCAGAGGTGGTGGAGATCGACGAGGCGGCAATGTCTCTCCAGGCTACCGCTGCATTATTGAGAAAACAACCGACATACAATTTCCGGGACGTTCTCGCACAAAACCCGAACAAACGTACTGGCAAAGTCGACAACACCACGTTCCGTATCTACTCGGTCCCATACAGCGAGCATTCCTCGTTCAGGGAGCTTTCGTTTTTTGTTGTTTTTTTGAACATCAAGAACGTGATTCCCACCGTGAACACCTCGAATCCATATAGTGCCCAGGCTATGGCAGAGATCGTACATCGTTGGGAAACACTACGAGGTATGATTATAGGGGATGAGGCTGGGGCCGTTGACTCCGTAAGAGATTCAGTGAAGGGCCTTTCGCTCGAGAACTTTTGAGAGATTAGGACGCATGATGGGTTACAGGTTTTGTATCCATGGCAGCTCCTGTCAAACAATTGCGGAACAATACCGGCCATGCTCTTTGGCATACAGAATTTCAAATTTTTGTTTCTGTGTTGCGTAGGTTCTGCCCACAACCAGAAGCTGCGACACTCTTGCGCCTGAGTTTATTGGAAATAGGGTGTCAGGCTGCCGTTCCTAAAGCGCTTTTCTTCAGAATTTCCTCATGAGCTGTTAAAGCCAGCTCGGACGTGGCCACAAAAGCGTCTATACACTCTTCTTTCCAAGCAGCCCACTTACCTCGGTGATGCTCTCGATAGTTTCCGACTCGCAAATTACCATCAACTGTATGTGAGAGCATCGAGGCATTTGGAGACCCCTCAGAACTCAACTTCAACGCATCTGTACAAGTTTTGTTGATCAATTCCTCCACAGCTATGGCAGCAGATAACTTTGCAAACCGTGGCCACGCTATGTTGTCAATGCCGAGCGCAGAACCAAGATCAAGGAGTATAAAAAGAGTGAGCAATTTTAGCAGCTCTTCATCCCCAAAAGCCACTTTGTTATGACCTCCAAGACTGGTAGTGCCGTGAATGAGATGCACAACTGAAGCCAGAGAGTCTCCAAACACATGAATGATGATGTGGAGTATAGAGGCAATTGATTTCACTTTGATATCTAAAACTCTCATGGCTTCTTTGCTTGATGAGGAAACTGACAGTCATACAGTCAAAGGAGGACGAGCTTTTGAGTTTGCGTCCAAGTCATGGTTTTTTGTATTCTTGCAGAAACTTGGCGTTTCTCACGAGTACCATGAGGAAGGCTGGGGAAAGCACGAAGATGTATTTAGACCGAGCGAAGTAGTGGCGTTTTTGGCTGCGAAACTTTAAAGAGAGTGAATTCTTTGACGGTGTGATAAACAGTCACAGAGAGCAGAGTCATGAAGGTAAAAAGACTCAATGAGAGAGTCTTTAATCAATTTGCGATACCTTGTGATAGACCGATGGATTCGAGCCTGCCAATGTCGAGACTCGAAGTGAAGTGTCGATTGATCCACAACGAAGAATTCAAAAGATGACAATTGCCTATTTTTTGATGGTGATTTATCAAGAGATTAGATAATGTGAATCATTTACGAATGGTTTCCCCACCAGATGATACTTGGTGCCACTCAACGCACCTCTCAATAACATAAAGGTTCCACATTCATGGAATTTCGAATCTATGCAAAAAATTCCAAATACAAAAAAAAACTCAAATATACAAAAAGCCATTTCTCGGGTTCCGGTTTACCAATGGCAACAGAATTCAGGACAGGTGGGTGTGGGGGCGGGTTTGATATGCGAGAATTGGCCTTGCTGGGCCACAAAACAGAACCAGGTCAAAATAAGAAAAACAGCAGCAATAACTCCAACAAACCAGCTTGTACCTTTAGCAGAGGGTTTTGGATTTTTATGTGAAGCGAGACTTTGTCTTTGTTCCAGATACTCGTTGAGAAGGGCCCTTCCAATCCAGGGCTCTCCGTACTTCGCAATAACCTCCAATTTTTCCAAGTAAACTTGATCGATCTCACTCGAATGACCCTTTCTAGATTCAGTTTTCTTCTGGATATTCCCCAAACTCACGGGCTTTCTCAAACTTTCCACAAACCCAGCGATATCACACTTGACGCAGCACCCAGCATTCGTCCACACAGAAGCATTTTCGTTTATTATCTCCACCTGGGCTTCTTCAGTGCTATCGGTGCAAACAATTTGCAAAATTTCACGCCAGATGTCTGAGTCCGGGTATCGAAATGCAAGAAAAAAGTTGACAAGAGGCATGAATGCGCCTGTTTGCCGAAACGTCTCTATCAACTCACATCTTCTCAGAGGCACAGACACAAAGTCTGTTTGATCTGCCATTGTCTCAGCAACTATGCTCTCGACTATTTCGCGGGTAAAAACCCAAGAATCGTATTTCCTGAGTAAATCTGCGTCAAGACACGCTTTGAAGCGGAGATTAAAATCTCTTTCAACAGTTATTAGCTGGTCGTCCCGGTCCTCCTCGTCGGGGCTCGCCAAAGACCAAGCTTTCTCTTTGTTGGCGCTGAGATAGGCTCTGTTGTTCTCATTTTCGGACATGAATGACTCCTTGAAGTAGAAATAAAATTCCGGAAACAAGCCTGGTTTTTTGGATGAGAGCTTGAAGGGTGTGTAGTGGGTATTATTGGATTTCAAGGTGGCTTCGTGGGTGTTCCTTGACAATATTCTGAACTTCCTCAAGCCGAACATATCTACCTTTTGGGGCTCGATGTCGTTGGCAAAACCTGTCAAGTTTTTTGAGTCAATAGGCTCATTTGAGCATTGGCTGGTATCTTCGTTGTTGTTGTCGCTCTTAGGGGAAGTAGCTGTAGTCATATTGATTAATGATTGCAGTGAAAGAAGATAGGTGTATGTGATAGGAAGCAGCTAAGAGGGGAAAGGCGCATTTTTATGTTCAGTTGAGCATGTTAGAAATTTCTATTTTAGCTCTGTTCGATCATATAGGTCAAGTTTAGAATCTTTCGGCATACTACATTTTCAGCATACTACATTTTCAGCATACTACAATTCGTCAATCTGAGTGCGGGAAACCAGTGGGAGCAAGTGGAGATGGACCAGGTCAAAATTAGGAATGGTAATTATGACAAAAATGCAAATTTTCTTGAGGAACTGGATTGATATTGAGAAATCTGATGACTATTGAAATGAGTGCCATGTTTTTCTCTTTTTGACAGTGTATGCTCAATATTGTCGGTGCGAGGATCATTTGCAGCAATTGACGGCTCAGAATTCTTAAGCTCGCACATTATTTGCAACCGGCCAAAACAGTAGTTGCCATTTTTGGGAGTTCACAACCCAAATTCGGATGTGATTGATAAAGAAAAAAGAGGAAATGAGACTATGAGGAAGAAACGTTGATGATCACCTGCTAGAATCTATGCGATGCGCATCGACCCCAATAGGCAATTTGAAGGTACGCGATTTCAACCACAGTTCGTACAAGATTACATTGATTAATGTACAATCACTTCCAGAGCTAGCCTCAATATGGAATCACATTTCAGCTCTAAGTCGAGCAATCACAATTCGTTTATTAAGAGTCGTAATGGAACCTCTACAGAGAGTATAAGACCCCTGAAGAGATTGCAAGGCTTCAACGAGGAACAACGGCGATACTCAAGCGAAGCTAAAATCCAAACTAATAATTCTATATCTACCTCTTGAAGCCCAAAATTCTTCCGCCCGCCGAGATTACCGAGCGACTTCACGGCACGAAGTGTGTACTAATAATTGATGACCTGCACATGCGAACGCAGGTGCACTGTCTGCAGTAACATTCAAGTATATACACGCCGTGCATGGTCTTGGGGTGCAGTTTCGACTACACGCGATATCTGAGTGTAGCGAAAAAAGACAAATCCTTCGAAGAGACCCACGCCTTGATACTTCTAGTCCAACAAATAAAAATCAAGGACGGACTGGTTTTTGAGGCTGGTCACGCTCACATTAGCTTCATCGTCTTCACTGCTGTCTCTTTCTAGGACTTCCTAGGCCTTTCTTTCCAGGACAATTGCGGACCGAAGCAAAACTGTACTGTTCTGACGCATTCTCGCCCCGCTGTATCACACACTAATCATTTCTCCAAAATGGCGTTTGCAGTGTCGTGGCGGTCCACGCCCAAATCCACACGAGTGGTGGCAATTGCGCTTTTTTGCACTAGCATCACGATTTTGCTTGTGAAATTGAATATGCTAAGGGACCCCCAGGAGCTGCGGGCCCTTGGCGAAATCATCATTCCTTATATCCAGCTAGTGCCTCGCTATGCGATCATATACCCGTGGGTATTCGTGACTGCGATTTTCGCCGAAGTCTCGTTTATCAGCCTCGCCCTAGCGTTCTGCGTGCTCTATGTTTCGACCGGTTACGTGGAGAAATTCTGGGGCTTTCGCGAGGTGGTCAAGTTCATCTTGGTGGTCGGCTCAATCACCAACTTGACCACGGTTGTAGTGACCATTGTGAGCAACATTTTCCGTGGCGATGTCTTGGGCATGGACAAGCCGCTCGGCGGGGGTCTCCTGTACTATTTTGGCTTTCTCGTGGTGTTTAAACAGTTGATTCCGGAGCACAACGTGGTTCTTTTCCAGGGCCTCGTCAACTTTCGCGTCAAACACTTGCCGTTTGCGCTGCTTCTAGCGGTCATTCTTTGGTCGCTTGTGGCCCGCACGCTTTACCCCGTACTTCCGTCTGTGGCCTCTTTTATGGTTTCTTACTACTACTTGAGATTCCACCAGCTGTTCTTCGCTGACCCGCTTCTTCCCATTACTAGTGCCACGGGCGAAAACAGCAGCGCGTCGTATGTCGTTTCTGGCGACGCGTCCGACGCGTTCCAGCTCGTCGAGTTTTTTCCGGGCGTGTCCAAACCATACGTGGGCCCCGCCATCAACGCCGTTTACGACGTCAGTGTTCTCTTGGGAATCGTGACTCCGTTCAATGACGAGGCCGTAGAGCAGAGTAACATGCGTGTGCAGAAATTGTCGCAACAGGTGCAGCAGGCTCATAGTCTGATAGCGAATTCTGTAGCCGAGAGAAGACGCCAGGTGGCACTACAGGTGATTGAAGATAGAGCCAATCAGGGGTGATGGGGTGGGAAATTTAGAGATGTTTGATAAATGGGCTGGGATTTGGAAAGCGTGCGTTGCAACGAGTCTGTGAATGCGACACCACATTTCTACATCAAGCAGGAGTTATAAAGTGGTTGATGCTTTGAGACATTGTACATGTTTTGCGGAGACATTTGGTGTTCATTGCAAAAATGCTTTGAATCAGGGTGCCACGCGCGCAGTCGAAATCCCTAGAATTCTATCGATCTTTTGGTCGTCCATTACTGACAGATTGCACAGAAAAAGGCTGTGCTGTGAAGTATGGCGGTTACCAGTGCTTTCGGCAGCCATTCAGTCCACGTGATCTGAAGTGTTTACGGCAAGTGTACTTTGGGCAGAGTTGTTTCAAATGATTATGGCCCAGATTATCAGAGGTCAAAGCACGCTTGGTGTATCCTTATGAATCGGGTGGATGGTCTTTGTTTGTACATTCTGGAGATGAGACTTTGCCTGGCTGTCCACAGGTGCCTTCGACGAATCTTTCCGCTGCTACCTGACACCAAATATTCATGAAACTTGCAGTAATTTCGTGGACCTGTGCCGTTGAGACCGCATTCAATGGATTAGAGAATGCATACATGTTGTGACATGATTGCAGTGAAGATATATTGACGAGACTTCTCTGATGCCGAGTGCCTCCAGCGCATGCTAATTTGACCAATGAGTTCGCCACACAGCTCATTATTGCGTCAGCTGAAAACACGATGATACCGTGAATGCCTCAAAGGTGCTGGCCAATTGGACACCAAATGCGACCTCGACATCCAGCCGACATGAACTATGCCCGAATGGTGCGAGAAGCCGTATTTGAAAAGAGCTCTAGACAAAGGATATTGTACTGATTATGTTCTGAGAGGGTACGCGCTGAAAGTCGGTTCAGCCCCGGGCAAACAGATCGTGCCGCAGAGCTTCGAACCTGATTTCG
>JAKTWD010000810.1:0-19482 GCA_030581935.1 Metschnikowia corniflorae
CAAACACACATAATCACCAATTGGTAAATACTCTCGATGTACACAAGATGTGTAATCTGAACCTGAAAGTTCGATTAAAATAGGTGCCCTGCTGCAGTTGGACGTGTCAAAGGCGTCAGAGGCATCAAGAATAGTGGACATCCTGAGCGAGTCAAATGTGGTTTACGAGTGACCTCCAACGTGCCAAAGGCTTCTTATCATGCGTTCCTTTCCCAAGAGAAGGTTTTCTCATAAGTTTCAAAGATATCAACGAGCTTTCGTCTTTTGTTCTCGTGGACATGCGGATTCTCAAAAACATGATGAACTTACTGTTTGTGATGTTGACACCAACAAGCCCTGGGCTAGTATACCATGGTTGATTGCTCAAATGTGTGATCATGAGTATACGAAGAAGGCACAAGGTAAATCACTAAATCTTTTTCTCTTTTGATTAGATGGAAATTTTCTCCGATGGTCTAGGATCGAAATATCGACTCGGACTAATGACAATCGTATATCAAATATACTCAGTTACATTTGCACCAGGCTTCTTAGTAAGTAATTTTTTCACGAGAATTGTATTTTTTTAGGATATCATTGCTAAAGCAAAACATCCATAAGTATTTATTGGCTAAAACAAATGGATTCACAACACAAAGTGCACATATAATCAAATTCTTACAAAGTTTGGAAGAGCAAAGTTTTGGTCAAATAACCTAATAAAATGAAGTTTTATCTACATACGTATGATCGCCTCAAAATTCTCTATAATAACCAATAATGTTCATATTTTAATACACTTTCAGGAATTCACTTCATCAAGAAAACCACCCATTTTCTCGATTTATGAATATCCTCGATAAGTGCATCAGAGTGCGTGTTTTTTTTGATGTATTCATATCTGTTTCTTTAAAAAAAAAAAAAAAAATTGAGGTTCGACTGTAATCGCTAAAGTGAACATGATATTATTCTCGAAACGTATTTCTGTTTGCAATGTTTTAGTATCTTTGGTTTTTTTTTCTCAGAAAATAATTAAACACTTTCTTACATGGCAAAGCGTGCAGTTTGAAGCCTGGGAAACTTTCAAACTGTTCTAAGGCTCACGCCCGATTGCAGCGTTGAAAAAATGTCACATTGGCGGTTTGGGGATGAACGCCGGGTCCATAACATTCATAAATTTTTGTGTACGACCCTGCTTCTTTGTTTTATTAGCCACCTTTAGACAAATGTCTGCAATTCCCCAATCCTGAGGTAAAGCCAATGGATAGTCCCAGGTCTTCGCTTTAAACGGCAAAGCGGAGCCAAATAATAGAGCTCGAGAATCCAAACCGTGAATATCCGAAAGAAACTGGGAGACATTGAATCGATAAGCTACTTCTCGGCCTTCTTGAATTAACACTGAAAAAGCTTTAAGGCAGTAAGTATCAGACAGCAGTTGATACCGTTTGTGACACAGATTTTGAACTCGCTCGGAGGATACAACTCTCCACAATTTGAGGAGCTCCCTCTCTTTGCAATTTCAGAAAGCGTGTGTCAAATCACTCAAACATTGTATTCGATTTGATCATAGATCATTATCTTGAGAACTTTGATCATAGATCATTATCTTGAGCACGAAACCCCGACGACAGGTCATATTTCGATAAGACTCTGAACCAACCACATGCATTGGAACCAACCATATCAACCATGCGTCAAGCATCCTCCGTAGCCCCGAAGTCGGAGAGTGAGACTTCGGTGATTCTTTTTAATGTATCAGCGGTCAACTTAGGAGCGACACCTGACATTGCTGTGGAACCTTTTCGCCCCCGTCTCATGTTGCCCAGAGCAGCAACAGGGGGTGCCGGTTGATTTCACTGGCACTACAACACGTTAGCGATGAGATATCGTGAAATTCTTCGATGTCTACGGTTGCGATGGGTCTGCCATAGTAGGGCATCGTTGGTGTCGTTAAAGTGGATGCTATTAGAGAATAGGAAGACCACCGAATACCTTGTGTCGGATGTTACTAAATATAAAGGAACAAATCTCCTATACTATGGCTCTTTATAGCCTCGTCAAAGACATAACATTGTTCACCTGAATTTGACTTGTTTGATTGTTTCTACTTGTCCTCGTGACTAAATTACGCTGAAACTTCTCTCCTCATGACTAAATACGCTGGAACTTCTCTTCACCAAATTTCTAAAGGTCAATTCATCGCTACAGTGCTTAATCCTCGTTGACATGCTCAGGAAACATGGTATACTCTCTGCCATTTCAGATGCCGCTCAAGAAGCAATAGTTGAACTCTTTCTCAAAAACAAGACTTGGTGCTAATTCAAGCTGAAACTCCCACTACATGCAAGGAAAACTAATGCTCAATGATTTCTTTATTAAATAAACAGTTGGATATAGGGGGCTCTGATCTGAAGCTACCAAATCCATACTACTATGAATATACCTATAATACATCTTGGCAAAGGCACTGAGTAGCGAGAGAACCGGACTTTCCCAAGCCTTACTCTCTCTGCGTTTTCCTCCCCGCTTCTACAAGCCGTGCCAGTTCATTCTGACCCGAGCATGCTCCAAGGATTTCTTCAACTTCCGTCTCAGGTGTGTTCGAAGTACAGTGCCCGGTTGCACATCCTTTCTTTTGGAGCAATATACTCGGCGAACAGAGTGCACGTGCCAATTGAGGCTGCACAATTTTACGTACTCATCATCACAGGTGCTAATATCGAACTCAATTTCATGGGCAATGTCATGCCTAATTAATTCCACCAGGCTTTCGTGCAGCTGCATTCGCTGTGAACTTGCTTAAGCATACCTGTGAGATCTACCCTTCCGAGGCATAAAAGACATTTGAAGCATGTTACTGTGGTCTTTGGGTCATGAATCAGAACATTAGATCCGAGTTTAGAATGACGGAGAGGTTTCAAATCGGTGGGCTGTCTCCATTCGTGTTTGTGTAGTTGCTTCCAGAATTCTCCCAGCGTCGCTTGGGACGAGCCAGCGGGCCAATATCCAAAAGCGTTCCCGGTTGTATCGCAATCTTTGACTTCTTGCTGTGAGAGCTGATAATATTTTTGACTCGTATCTGGAACCAGGCATCAGCCAAAGCGTTGAGCTGGTGAGTTCATGATGGCTTAGATTGGAGCTCATTATTAAAGACTGTCTCATGAAGGACGAGGATTTCGAGGAAATATGTACCCCGTCGTCCATGAGATGGAAAAGCACTAATCATGTACTCCAGCAATGTCCGCATCGTCTGAGTCTCTATTCCGAGGTGAAGTACATATTAACGGAGGATATAAGCAGTCCATCGCCAGTGAAACTCAAGATGTGGGCGATCCTAAAGTTGAGAGGCGCCAGGCCTTTCTGCAACTCATTCTCGGATAGGAAGAGTAGGCCAGCTAACAAATGATCAGAGTTTATCCCATCATGATACATTTAGACAAGAGCCTCTTGCCCTTAGACTCAATTGAGGGCCTCTCTGGGAATACGTCACTGACGAAGAGCGGAACGAGAGTGATTTATATGTTCTGGCTGACGGACATGGACAGAAGACGGAAAATCACGACGCTTCCGAAGCTGGTGAAAAGCTGAAGCAAGAGCCATCCTTATTCGGATGACGACAAAGATACTTCCGAATTTGTCAAATATACGAGTGTTGTTGTGTTAATTGGGGTAATCATAATACGTTCTCGAGGTTGGGTCGGTGTGACAGTGATACCATGCACTTTGTCACTTCTCAGCCAACGCTGTTCGATTTCATTTCCGCCCAAACCACTGCCCAAGACCAGGTGTCTTTAGTACTGCCGACAAGGACCAAGAGGCCGCCAGCTGATCTTACCACATCCTTACATGCGCGTTGCGCAAGGCTGCAATAACCTCCAAGGCATCCTATTAGTTGTATTTGGTATAGTGAGTTTTGGTGGAATTGACACCGACAAAAACAGGGCTCGTTGACTAAATATAATATCAAAACCAGCCACAATGACTTTTCTTGGACGTGAAGGCCGTGTCTGTACGCCGACACCTGTGAAAACGCTCCTTAAACCCTAGATTCGGGAACTTCTTTGGCCCTTGTCAGTCAAGGTTTGCTCAATTGATGTCCATCTTCAACGTTCAAGACGACGGAACTACTGACTGCAACCAGCCAAGCAACCAGTGCTTCCGTTCCACTTCGTTCAGATTATTGTCAAGGTTCCTTACTTCGATGCTGTGGACCAAAACGACGTCGGAAGCTGTCTGTTGGCCTTCGGATACCAGGGTGGATACACCATCTTGGGTCGCTCTCCCCTAAGCTCCACCTTCTTGAAAAACACACTTGAAATATTTGCATAAAACTCCTAGAACGAAAATAAGTAAAATTTAAATCAAAATTTCCCTCAGAGTTTTCTTCGCAAAACTGTCGTGAAAATTACGAAAAATACCACCTACTAATGAGCCTGAGTTGCACCCAATTCCAGGTCCGCATCCAACACCGCCGATCCCAGACATCACGTGACCTTTCATAACGTACTCCGTGTGCAAGGAACAAAGAAAACAAATCCAAAGTTCGTCGCAGATAATTTGGGCGAAATGCTAAATTCTTTTTTTCCTTTATTCACCATTTTATCTATATCCAGAATCCTCTTTCAGTAGCCCTCGTGACTATGTTCGCAGGTGCGCCAATGAACAGAGCTTGAGCGAGTTCTGGGCCGATTCTTCGAATTTTTCCTTTTTTAAAGAATCAGTAGTATTTTAGGGGGCTCCCATCTGAACAATTCAACCAATGTCGAACCTGTACGAGTGAAGAGATATACAGAGATTTGGTCTCCAGGGGTAATGTTTTTTCACCTTCGAGCCTTTGAAGGGTGAGAATCGGCCCATTATTCCGTTGCAATACAGTGAAACATGGATAAGCCGAACCTAATTATAAACGTCGTTTTGTACTCTTTATCCAATAAAGAAGTAAATTCCGGTAAATACACCATTGTTTTACTGCATATTACAGTTGCGTCCTGCATGCATCGCCTCGAGAGCTATACACCACTGTTATAGGGATGTTCACTAGAAGATTTGGAATAGCGATAAACTTAGTGATGTTTGTCATTTTAGCTGTTTACAAATTACGTTTTCAATTCAATGAGCGCCTATATATCTCTTTTTGAGCCTCTTTTTTTGTATTTGGCTAAGGATTATCCTCTTGTCCATTATCCGAACTATCATTCATAAAAATCCGAGCAGAATTGCGGGTGAACACGCGGCTACGCGACCTGAGACAGGAAGGAATGGTTTTAATGCATTTTTGCAACAATCTCACGGAGTTTTGGGTCTTGACCATGCCAATTTCGCCTTCAAAGGGGCCTTTTTCTCTTAAGCGGGATTTCTGGAAAAATTGTCCTATCGCGCCTTATCCAAGTTTTTTTTCCATAGTAAAATTCCTTAACTATGCGCACTTTTTTCTTTTTGTGCGGCTTTCCGTTTTAACGCGAGATTCTGATTACAAAGCGTCCGGCTTTCCCAAGTTTCACTGTACATGAGAAGCATTGAAATGGTACATATGTGAGCATTTGATATGGGCTTCGATCCAGCTTCGCATCTCGTGAACTTTGACGTCAATGGAATGAGTTGAAAATCGACTTTTAGAGCCAAAATCTGTTTGTGAGACAATTTAGAAAATCTCGGAATCTCGGATCTTTGACAATATCGCTCAATTTTGCAGTCGTTGACTTCTTAAATATTGTCGTGCAATATATTGCTCCATGTGCAGGCAACGCCGATGACATATCTTAACTTCGCCATCAATGATCTGTTAAAGCAGAAAAACAAGAAGAAATTCGATCGAGCTTTCTTATCTCTCCTTTCTGAATGAAATCATTCATCATTTCCCTTCTCAATCAGATCCATCACCTCTTTCGTCACTGTTGTACTGTCGAAGTGCGCACCTACTTCCCATGGTATGCTCATTCGGCTCGGCCCGTACCTCCAATACCGGTGTCGCATTTGAAGATTTCAAATCTTAGAGCTTAAGATACAAGTCCCGCCAGGTATGTTTCGGACATTTCGCTCACAGACGCATTTTCTGATGCTTCACGTGACTTTCCAAAAAGGATTCCTCAATGGCATAAAACGGTCACCTTTTCCCCGTGCTCGGGTACCCTCCTCACGCGTAATACGGACATTGGTGACGACTTCACGGTACTTTTCTGCGTTCCAGGAACAGCCCATTCTTCATAAACCGAAAGATAAGCCGAATGCGGCCGGCAATGCTGACGGCAACGCTGCCCTGCGGCTTCCATCGAGCGAAAACCTGACTGCTTTGCCCGCAAATTCCGGTGAAAACGATCTGGAACTCACAGAAATCGGCTTTTTGACCACAAAATCGGGCAAGTCCTTTCCCAAGGAGGAGCTCGAGGCGGCCAGACTAGCGCGCTTGGCCAACCTCGGCTGGCTCCGCAATTTGCCCGAAAAGTGGATCCCGTATGCGGAGCTTATGCGCTTAGAGAAGCCCGTGGGAACACTTCTTTTGCTTCTACCCTCATTCTGGGGCATAACCATGGCCGCGTATGGAATAGCCACCCCGCTATACACGACATTGTCTGCAATTGCGCTTTTCTCCGTGGGGGCGCTTATCATGAGGGGTGCGGGATGCACAATCAACGACATTTTGGACCGCAACCTAGACAACCAGGTAGCCCGAACGGTAGAAAGACCCGTGGCCAGTGGAAGGGTCAGCGTTCCGCAAGCAGTCACGTTTTTAGCCGCACAGTGCTTTGCGGGTTTGGCCGTGCTTCTTTCTTTGCCATTTGAGTGCTTTTATTTGGGTGCTTTGTCGCTTCCTTTTGTCTTCTCGTACCCGCTTTTCAAGAGGTTCACGTATTACCCGCAAGTGATGATCTCGATCACGTTTAGTTGGGGATGCTTGCTCGGGTTCCCGGCGGTGCTTGCGCCTTTGAATCTCGCCGTTGCCGCCCCGCTATTCTTGTCCAATTTCTTGTGGAGCATGATATACGACTCTGTATATGCACACCAGGATAAACTTTACGACGTGAAAGCAGGAATCAAATCGACGGCGTTGGCTTGGGGCGATAATACCAAACCCATTCTTTACGGGTTGTTTTCCGCGCAGGTAGCTTCGTTTCTCACTGCTGGAGTGCTCAATTCCATGGGCCCTTTTTTCTATTTGGGTGCAGCGTGGGGGTTCCAGCGGTTGTTTTCCCAGATCCGTAAAGTTGATTTGGACACGCCCAGCAGTTGTTGGGCCATGTTTACGGGGAACATCAAGACCGGGTGGATCTTGTGGATTGGCATGTTCATCGACTATTTGGTGAAAGTCAGCGGCTTATTCTGAGGCGTTTGTTGTGTTTTTACTCAACTCCTGGGCGTTTTGCAACGTTCTTGCAAAGTCGTCGAGAACCGCCGCGTCGAGTTTGCTTTTGGCTTTGTTAAGTGCCTTGATCATCCGGGTGTCGGTGCGTGTGTTTTCCAAACGGTGTATCTCGGCAGAAAGGTATGTTTCCGCGTACATTAGTGGAAAGCTTTCGGGCAAGATTTCAAACACTTGGCCTAGCGAGAGATGCACGTCCGCGTATGTTGCCAAGGCGTGCATCACAGACAGGTTTCTTGCGGTTTCGTCATTTAACGCGAGGTAGTAACGCAAAAGCAGAGACACGTTAGCGGTCGCTTTTTCGGGCGAAAGTTCCGGATACACTAAGAGCTCTTTCTTCGCTAGTTCGGAAAGGAAGAATGTGCTGCGTGGGACCGGCGGGAACAGATATATGGCGAGCCACTCCGCCGTGGAGTAGTCGTGGATGTTCCGGAGTTTATCGATGCGATCGGGGCCATCTTTGACGATCCAACGCAAATAGTCAAATGCGGCGGTTTTTGAGGAGAATTTGGGCTCCACTTCCTGCTGGAACATCGCGTGCACCACCAACATCTCGTACACTTTCAAGTATACTGTGAGGTACTCTTCGCAGTCACTTTTCCCAGAGTGCAAGCGCAAGTACTCGATCCACGTGACCTTCGGCCAAACAGGGTCCTTCAAGTTGTTTTCCACGGTGTACGTGTTGTAAAGGATGTTCAAGTTTTCGTGGCCGATTTCAAGGTTCTCCTGGTTCAAGTACTCGACATAATCCTGCAAAAGCTCGTTGCACCCCACTAGGTCGACCTTATTGTTCTTCTCTGAGGTCTCAACAAAAGACTGCTCAGTGTACTCGACCTTGAGCAAAAGGAACTTGGCGTCAAACTTGTACGATTTGGACAACTCGTCCAAAATTAGCTTGTGTGTGGACGCAAACTTGCCTCCTTTGGTTGACTTCAAAAGAACGAGACCACGGTCTGGTCTGAGCTGGAGAAGACTCAAGAGTTTTTTCGTATAAAGAGCCTCGTCTTCGATGTTTTTTTTCAATTGGCGAAAAGCTATATCTAGCAAATCGAACTTGTGAGTGCTGATGGTGCGGGTGTCTTCGCCTGATCCCCCTAGCAAGTCAAGACAAAGATCGATGATCTTGAGCGGCCACTCTTCGAAGGTGTTTCCTGCATTTTGCTTAATTGTGTACACGTGAAGCATTTCGAGGTACATCTTGTTGGCGTTGAAATGTCTTATGATCTGGTCATTCATGGCGTTCTGGCCCAGCCAAACATCCTTTTCCGAGTCGATCAACGCTAAGGTTTCTGAGCTGTTTTCGCATGTTTCTGTGTACACCAATTTCCGCATAGGGGCGCTGATGTCGTGATCGAATGCGTCTTTATTGGAGTGAACGTGTTTGATGAGCCACATATGGAACTTTTGGGTGGTTTGTGATCTTGGAAATATTTCACAAAGGTCGAAGAACACCCTCTCTGTGGCAAACGTCTGCCATAAATCTCCCTCGAAACTCGTGGAGTCGACACAGAAAAGTAGTAGGAGCCGCAGGTCGTATTTCTGATCGTTTTTGAGGAGAATTTGCCTCAACTTTTCGTGGTCTCCCGATATAAGAAGCAACACAAGGTACATGGCGAAATGGAACTGGTCCGAGACTGAAAGCCTCTCAAATTCACCAACTAAATGCGCAAGTTTATCATGTAACTCATCAAATTCTGCATTCATGACAATATCCCGAATCTGACATAGCTTAAAGGCGAGATCACTTCTCTTCTGGATGAAAAACAACAGGGTGTCATCACAAAACACGGCTCTGGCCGAAGTGAACTGTTTTTGAGGCGAAACGGGTTCTCCCGTAGTACACGAAATCTTGGAAAGAAGCTCCAGAAGCTCTCTTTCGGCAACCCTTATCTCGTTTCCACTATTGACCACTTTAATATGGGAAGTATTGTCAGATAGACCCTTGAATAGGTCGTCACATGACACAGAAATGGCCGTTTCCAACGATCGCAAGGAACTGGCCACAAGCGTTAAACCGCTCTGAGATGACTTTCCAAAAACACCAATCACATACGGCCAGTCTATCACGATTCCGTTCTGTGGGTACCCTTGATCCACCCACGTGAGTGTGCCTCGAGTAACATCACCCGCAGAGTTGATAAACATCGCCATGGAGGTCGCTTCCTCGGTGCAAATCGAAAGCAAATACTCCTCCTCGGGCTTTTTGAGATCCTCGGCATTATACAGTATGAGAGATGGCTTGATCCCCTCCACCAGGCTCGGATTATAGTCGAAAAGGGGAATCTTGCGGGCCTGTTGCATGTCCACCACATCGTACCGCGTATCGTTGGCAATGATGCAAATATTACTATAATGGGCCAGGGTTCCCGAGGCGGAAGAAAGCCCAACAAGTGCACCCGAGTAGTTGATATCGCGGAGGAGCTTGAACCCGGTTTTTATCGCGTGCAACACCCTTATCTTGGTCGGCGTGTACACGATGATCTTATCGCTTTTGTTTTTGTCGCTGGGCAGCTTGCCCACGCTCAACAACAGCATGTTCTCGGCATCCTTGACCTTGCCGATGCGGCACGGGGAGAGTTCGGGAAGCGTGAAAGAATATACGATTTTTCCGGCCAAAACAAGGCACATTTCGGCATCGGGCACGACAAGTATCTTTGTTATGGGACTTGCCTCCCCTACTTTAAGTTCCAATATCGGGATGTACAGGTCGGCGTCGTCGAAAAGGTATAGGTGTAGAAGTTGACCTTTCGAGGTGCCGACATAAATGTTGGATTCGTGCGAGGAAACACAAGCGATGGTTTCTCCTGGCGATAGCGAGAGATCCACTATAAGCTTTCGGAGAGACCAGCCCGCAGGAAGTATGGGTGAGTTGAAAGGGTGGGTATTTTTGGTATCTGTGTCTTGTTCTTGGGATGTTTCTGGAGGGGGAAGCCTCTCGGACAAACTCGACGACTCTGATTTGAGAGTATTTTGAGCGGTGGATTCTTGACGTAGGGCAGAATTCAGAGGGGTTTTCCTGTTCTGGGAACCTGAATCTAGATCCTTCTTCGGTTCATTTGAAGTTTCTGGAAGGGGTACGCCCAATTCACTGTTATTTTCCTTCTTTTCAAAGACTTGCGATGAGCTTGGCGGGGTCAAATGCGATATGATATCTGACTCTGTCGGTTCCCCTTCCACTGTACTCTGACCCGTTTTATCAGCAATATTCGGCAGAACCAGACCCGGGTCATCAACAGTATCGGTGGAATCATGAGATTCGTCGTTCATGGTTGCAGAAGCTTCTTCTGGTCTAAAATCAGCAGTCCTTCCTGTTTCAGCTCTCGCATCCAGTACTTGTATAGAGCCCTCGTCTGATAAATCGATACTCGGTGAATCTTTTTCTAAAAACTCTGATGTTTTTGCCAACAAGTCTCTCAGATCATCCAGATCAGTATGAGCATCTGAAACCACCAGTATACTCCCGCTTTGTCCCTTTCCCTCGGCACCAAAATCACTTTCTAGATCGTCTCCCGAGACCAGGTCACGTGGCGTGGTATTGGCACGACAGTCACCAGATTCGGCAATATTTGCACCGGTCGCATCCGCATTGCCTCGATTTGTTCGTTTGCCTTTCCGAGATTTTCCCATTTACCAAGGAATTGAGACCTTTTGCTGTGTAATGTTACAAATCTGGGAGGCTCAAGGTGTGTTTGAGTGAGCCGGCGCGGTCATATATGAGATTTTCCGGGGTAGCGAGCAACGGCCCATGTCTTGTTGGCAGTGCCGAAGCGAGCCGTATACAGGCAAATCTGTTAATAAAAGTGCGTCTTTTCTGTCAAAACAAGAGTAAAATTTTTGAAAAGGGAAAAATCGATTTTTTGAGTCTGCTTGAATAAGCTGAACAGGTTAAGAATCAGGCGTATCTGTGTGATTATAGTATATCGCCAGCCTTGATGGACCTATACCACTGCGCATTTGACATAGGGTAATGGGCAGCCGAACCGATTTCAAAGGGGAAGATAGTCTGGGAAACAACATGAATTTTCGTGAAATCGGTGTTTTTTCCTTTCTTTCAGTTCATTTGGCGCTCTTTCATGCCCGTAGATATATTCTGATCCTGTTTTGCTTCTCCCACTCCTAAGGAGAAAGCCTCCTCAGACGACTTAGTTCTTTCATCTTAGACACCGGCGAGTTTATCAATTGAACTGCATTTAATGTTAGATTTTATGTGTTTACACATTTCATTCGGATTTCTCTGTTTTTCATCTTTTACTTATACATATTTGTGATCTTCGGTACAACACCATGATTCAATTATGAAGCAATTGACTATATAAGTCTCGGGTCAGAATAGACTGGCACGACTTGCAGAGGCGGGAGGGTGAGAAGAAGAGAGTGAGTCTTGAAAAAGTCGGGTTCGCACAATTTCAGTGCCTCCTCGAAGATGTCTTATAGGTTTTTATGAAGGGGCACAGATCCTGTAGCTCCAGGTAGAAACCCCCTTGAATACAATTGATTCTCAGCAAAAAGGGTATTTTCACATCAATTTGCCTGCTACCAAACATTCAAGCCGATATTCACACTCAAAAGCAAAAAATAGGTTGTCCGCTAGCCTCGAGTAAATTTATTATTAGGCTGTTGCACTCGGTGATAGACTCTTCGGCGAGCGGGCTGGTACGAACTGAGTCGGGAAAGGTGACTCATTTTTATTTCCCCCGTGGTTGTAGAGTCATTTTAATGTCAGATGATTGATGCAGAGGCAAACAAAGAAATGACGTATATCATCTTTTTACGTTATCGCCCAACACCACCAGCGCGGACACCCCCAAAATTTCGCAGCCACTCACCTTGTCTAATTAATCTTATTGTCGGCAAATCCCGCTGAAAAATCTTTAATTCTCATAAATTGTTTCTTTAAATAAAAAGAAAAGATGCGTCTTCTATTAAGAAAAAAATATTTGATTAACGCCTCAAGGCTTTGGAATGATGTCGTAAAATACACATATCACTCCGACTCGTGATACTTGGTAGATGTTGTGATATAGGAGACGAGAAGAATTCGAGGTTTGAGGAATCAGGATATCCCACGAAGTCATACGTGAACGGATCTTGTTCGTCGATCTCGGTTGTTATTAAAAGCGAAATGGCTCCTCATCGTAATTCAAGGTTCCTGAGCTTAAAAAGAGCTTGATCAGCTCGTCGAAGCTGACCAGTACTGACCCTGAATAAACATGGATCTGTGGGTCTGCTACACATGTCCCAGCTGGGCGCTTGCATGGAGCTAATCTATGACGATAAGATTGAGCTCCACGCTAGAAGCTCTACGTATTTATAATTCTTCAACCGAAACTCAGGTCCTTTCGGATGGTCGCCTGTGTCTGTCGTTTGCGATCGTAGGTCTTCGCCAACCCAGTAAACACCAGATGTATTATGCTTACTTTTAGTATTCTCTCCTCTTTCCTCTATATAGACATACTTTCTTATTAATAGAATCGTTAAATCTTTGTTGATTTTGCTTCACCCAATTTTTCGTAAACATTCATCAACAAGTGTTATTGTATCCATATCCAGCCTTACCGAGGATTCGAAATCTAATAACGTTTTAATTGAAGACAATGTAGGTCAAAAACTTAATGCCAGGCCAAACCCGGGGACAACGAAGCTATTGAGCTTTTGACCCAGATGCAAAGACATCGAGTAGCAATTTTGCGCGATCCGTTGACGGAACTTGAAGATTGACACAAGAATCTTTGGAACCTGAAATTGGTCCATCATATGACCCGCATCGTTCTGGGAAATAAGAAGGTCAAAACAGCAAATATTGAAAACTTTGCTGGACTGAACTTCCCTTTGATTTGTCGGAAATCTGCTTCGAACACTTGCAGTGGACCATTTCTTCGAACGAACAGTTAGACTTAGAAACGTGGAGGAGATTAGTTCAGAACGAGGGTCGACGTCAAAGATGTTAGGGTAAGGGCAAGATCGCACAAGGAAGTGTTGCAGCATATTACGTCCAAGCTTCATCTCGGTCTGTCACCGTCCACGTTTGCCATCACAGCAAGTGAATGCCGTATACCACACGGTCCCTTCAAATCCAGCGATAAGGACAAACAGAACAAACTCGCGGTGATCCTCAACGTTTTTTCTCAAGTTTGCCCAGAGATGCGGGATATCACTCGATGAAGAAAGTCCTGGACAGCTACGGACGATGGAGAATGGATCTAGCGGAGTGATCTCACGCGCTTCATCAATTTAACACAGCGATCAATGTCCCGGTGCATGACCCCACGGAGAGGGCTGACCATCAGTGCCTCCTCGTCTGCCTCCTTCGTGGACAATCAAAACCACCAAGCTCTTCAAAGCCATTAAAAGACTCTTGTGACACTCAAAAATTGTGGTGGAATCAAATCGGCATGACCACTAAGATGCACTTGAGTGAGATGCTTGCTCCAGCAAATACCACATGCACCAACCTACCCAACCTCAAATGGTTAGTAAAGGATCTACGAAAAGTGTCCCTTCGTAGGGTTCGGGAACACTAAGAAATGTCCGCCTTTCCTCCCTCCTGGCGACACAGGTGTTTTGGGACTTGAGGCGGGCCTCTCAGGCGGGCCGATGACAGATAGATAGTCCACTGAAATAAATGAGTTATGGGCGAGGAGTTTCCATGAGGGATACATACTCAAAAGTCCAGGCTCCATCGGAGGCTGTTTTCCATAGAATGTAGGATTTTGCCGAGACCAGGCCCATGCAGAAGCCGTACCACAGCACCCCTCAATGTGTTTCGATTACATCGAGACTTCTTTAGGTTGAGATGTGGACGAAAGTCTTTCTGAGGTATGACGCTCTCTCTAGATCAAATTGTTGACGCTCTCAAACATGTATATTCGCACACATTCAAGCTAATTTGTCAACACGAATATGAATAAAACTATTGTCATTCATGAAAGATTTTTGAAACTTGAAACTTTTTCTGTCCCTTGTGAGATAGATTTTGAACAATCATATCAATTGGAGGAATCTTGATATTCTGCCATTATGAGGCGTGTGGGAGCTTCAATGATGTCATATCGTTGCTTGCAAAAAGTAGTTCATGGGTTCTGCGATGAGTGCTTGAAGAAACTCGGGTACGGTCAACGGAGAGTGTATAATCATCTTGGTCCTCGCAAATATGGGTCGATCATATCTCAATTTGCACTCTTTTGTTGTATACTGCTGGCTTCGAGCATTTATCACATTCATGACAGATTTTGATTCTCATTATCAGATTCCAGGTTTGCGACTTTCGATCACAATCTCAGCCATGATACTAGCATCATGATGAATTATCGAATTCGTATTCCCCCTAAAGCGGTGGCAGGAACCTTACTATCTGAAACGTGTCTCCAAGGCAAAACTAGTTCTTTTACAGCTTCAAGTTTCTTTTATCAGTGGTTGCGTGCACATCTGGACCGGTGAAGACCGAATTCCATAAGTTAAGGATATCGAGAGACCTGGGGTTCACGACTGAATTCCTCGACTTATTCTTTCTTGTGTGAACCGATATGACGTTACAGCAGAACAGAAACCCAGAGCGTAGGGTCCGAGTCATTCTCGAGATCTGGATAAAAATAAAACAATCGAGCATCATAAGATTTTGATCCACCAGGGACCCCATGGTAATTGGATCATCCGGGTATCAAAATGCAAGCATTTTCTGTGACATTCCACACGTATAGCTCATAGACCTCAATCATAAAAACGATGAGAAAAGCGTGACAACTAAATGAACTGGGCCGAGGAACTATGTTCACATCATAGATCATCAAGCGAGAGGGACCTGTTCAGTCATGTCATTCAAAATTTCGAGGTTTACTAAGGAAACCTCGACAGACCGGTGAAATTCCTTCGCTTCATTGATGACACAGAATAACGTGTTAAGAATCTTTTTTGCAACGATCCTTTGACCTTGCTCCGAGCAATCCTAGCAAGTCCAGTTCTCTGTTCCTCGACACATCTTTCTAGACCTTGCAGCAATGTCAAGAAAGTATCGCGTTGAAAAGCATTAACATCTCGAAGCTTGTCAGATCCATCAATTGACTCCACTAGGTATCAGCAAGGGCCACGCGTCAGAAGATTCCATCCATCACTCAGCCCACTCCAGCAGTCCAAACCCCGGCACATCGCAGGGTCAGTAAAACAAGGAGAATCGCGAGAAGCTATCAAACACGCATCTCATATTCTTCCAAAGTTCTAAGCACTAACAACCCAAAGACTCTGCAATAGTCAGCTGAGTTTATACCACCACTATCTGCCCAAACATCACCCAAACACACGTTCTATGGAATCAACTTGGTGGGCACAAGCTCGGCGGTCAGTGGAGGCAAGCTCGGTGGAAACGCCAAGTTGTCTCTGTGCACCACATACTCCGAGTCCGCGTACCCCAACACGTCCTCAATCTCACAAGACTTCTTCCCCCGGATCATGTCGATTTCGACCGAACTGTAGTTGACGCGGCCGTGGCCAACCTCGGTGGCGTCGGCCAAGGCACTGGCTTTCAGAGGCAACACCCTGATCAGCACACATTCACTCTCGTGAAAAGTGCCCTCGACGGCCACAATCCCCGCCGGTAGGAGCCCTGCGCGGTCTTTCCGGGTAATCGCCTCGAAACAGCCCTGGTCGATGTACAAAATACCCCGTGTTCGGAGCCCGTGGAGAAGCCAGAAGCGGCGGTCGGACCGGATCTGCGTATCGCGGGGAAGACCCAAGAAACGCGTGTGGAGCGGGATCCGGCCCTCTTGGATGGCCTGGTTGATTTGCTCCCGCTGCAGGCTCTCGTCCAAGAGCGGGTCTGTTTCCTGGATATGGGCCACTATCTGCAAGATGCACTGCGGCTGCAGCAGGTGTGTGATTATGGTGGTGACGCCCGCGTTGGTGGCGAGCTCGGCGGCTATGAGCTTGGTGGTCATGCCCCCCGTGCCGACTTTCAGGCCGGCGCCCGCGTCGTCGGTGACGGTGGTCACGTGCAACTCCCCGATGTTGGTCACGAGCACGATCGGGCGGGCCTGCGGGTCACTTCTCGGGTTCGCCGTGTACAAGCACGCGACGTCGGTCATGAGAAAAAGATAGTCCGCGTGGATCATGCCCAGCGTGATCGCCGAGAGCGTGTCGTTGTCGCCAAACTTGATTTCGGCCACCGAAAGCGTGTCGTTTTCGTTGACAATCGGAATCACCCCCATGACAAGAAGCTCGTTGAGCGTGTTGGTGGCGTTCCGGAACTGCGTGTAATCGACAATGTCGTTTCGGGTCAAGAGAACCTGTGCTATGGGTTGCCCCACCTGCCTAAACAAGTCGTCAAAGAGCCCAATTAGCCGGCCCTGGCCTACCGAGGCAAGCGCCTGCACCTGAGCAAGCTGCTTGGGTTTTTCAGAGAGCCCGACACGTTTCATGCCGAAGGCAATTGCGCCCGAGGACACAATCACGATTTTGTGCCCGGCACGGCGGAGCTTCACCGCCGTCTCGACGATATTGGACATGTTGGCGATGCGTGGTTCCCGGGTGATTTCGTCCACGAGGGACGACGTCCCGAGTTTGATCACTATGGTGTACTTCTGGGACATCTTTTAATAGTGGGGAGAAATTATGGCAGACAAGTTGCGAAAACTGATGAGACTGTCTGCGTTGAACAGGATGCTCCTGAGACTTTTCTATTTTGTTTCTGCTGTCCTGGCTTCTTCCGATCACTTAGAGTTTTTGCTTTTCTCTTTTTCTGTTTTGGCGATTTCTCTCTTTCTGCCTTTTTTACCTTGTGAAGTGACGATTGTCCACTTTAGAGACTCTCTCTAACTGGGTATTAGTCCGCGCTTCGCTGCCGGAGTATAGATATAGCCTGTACTTATGGCCTGTAGGTGGCAGATACGGACGCGAGGATGAGTCAGATCTGAGATCGCATCTGGTTGCTTCCGGTGCTGCTTTTCTCATTAATTTGACTGGGTTAGGCGAAAAAAGAAAAAAAAATGTTGGCCGAAATCTGGTGCTCACTGTAGATATCGAAGATTTTTCGGCCAGACCATGTTCATTTCTGCTGTCTCTAACGTCTTACTTTAGCTCTAGCTGTCTCGAATTGACTTGTTAGGTTCTCTCAAAGACCGTAAAATATTCCTGTAAATAATGAGAACATAGGAAAACCCTCTCCAATAAGTTTCAGGAAACGACTGAAGACGGGTTTTGCGTTCGAGTCGGCTTGCCTTTTTTTCAGGTTTGAGTCGGCGTGCCTTATATATTTTGAATGGAATCTGTGTGTTTTGAAGGCACGATCTGAGAGAAAATGGCACATGATTGGAAGAAGCGTCTGGCAAAAGTATATGAGTGGGTGGAACTTTGAGGATCGTGAAATTCCATTTCTTTATCGCTTTATCTCGAGGTCCCGAGATTCAGTGAGCAGATGCACGACCTTCAACTCAATTCGGGGTCTTCTTTATGTCATTTGTAATGAAGATGCAATTTCAGATTATGCGGTAATTACTCCATAATTGAGGGCTGCTGGAATGGTTCAGAGGTGTTAGTAAGTAGTATTTCTAATATTTTTCGCGGTGTTTTTGCTAAAGAAATTTTTTTTTTCAAAATATTTTTTATCTTTATGCATTTTTATTCTAGTAGTAACTAGTAGTTTTTATGCAAGTATTTTTAATATTTTTTTCAAGAAGGTGCCTCACTAATACCGGAGAGCGAAAAATCCCCATATCTCAACCGATCAAAACCGCAAGAATGTCCAGGTAAGGCTCGTATATTTGATCCCTTTTACTCAATTCCAAAACACCTTCGTCGTCATCCGAAATACAGATAGGCTCTTCGTCCAACTCATCACCAGCTTCGGAGTCTCCGTGATTCTCCTCTTCCTCTCCATCTCCGTTAGCAGAAAGTATATATCACTCGAGTCCAGCTCTTCATCTGAGTGTCCCTCAATTGAGTCAAAGGCTCTTTGATCCCAGTCTAAAAGTATAGGTTTGCGAAATACTCTGATCAATCGTAATTAGGCCTTCTCCTTCTACCTGATGATGAATTTCACTAAGGTCTGGATCCCGAATAACGCCCCTCGACTTAAGTATTGCCAACATTTTTATTGTCTCTGGTAGTGATCTTCTTCTTGCGTCCGTTAGCATGCACTTCACCTCGAGGGAAAGTGACTCAGACGGCGAGGACATCGCTGGAGTACAGAAAAAGTCTCCTGCCATCTCATAGATGACAGGAAACGTAGCTCTTCGAGATCTGTACTATTGTGCAACATTACAATCCTCATCTTGTATCAATTCGTCTGAATACCTCATTAGTTCGTTTTTCCCTGCAATCGAGTTGCTCTTCCAGAATATATTTCGTTTTGAATACCGAACTGAGCCGTCACTGGGGTTACGTTCTCTCTTTGCAAGTAATGGAAGTTTCTGCCTCTTTTCGTACTCCGTCTTGTACTTGTGAAGAGTTCAAATAAGCTTCTTGAACAACATCTGGAACGGTTTATTGAAAAGTTTATTGAAAGCCATGTGCCCTGAGAATGTCAAACTTCAAACGAGGATCAAGCACTGTCGCGATATAAGGATTTTTCAGGGGTTCGACATTACAAGACCAGATATTTTAATATTGAGTAATTTGGCACACGCGTTCAGAACCCCCACAGCTATTGAGGGTTGAGTCTCCTTGAACTGTGGAGTGTTATAACCCTCAAGTAAATCCAAGATATGTTCCGCACAGGGTATTGTGAATCCAGCCGTCTTATAGTCACTGCCTTGGAGCCTTTGTATTGTAAATAGGGCGCAAGCCCCAAAACAGTTAGAAGGTCTCAGGCCTCGAACAGTACGCTTCGCCATGTATAAAAGTGCTTGAATATCTTTTGAGAAAAAAATATTTTTCTACTAGCTTTTGCTATAAAATTTCTTTCCAGGATTTTTTTTTGTGCTACTAGAAACAAAATATTTAAAATAAAATAAACACAAATTTGTCAGAGTTATCTGAGCGGTGAATAGCTAAAGAGCGATAGATAAAACTGGGTTAACGATAAAACTATGAGCGACTTTGAAACTTCTAAATAAAGGATAAGGAAAAAAGCCTCCAGTCTCCCCAACGTGGGAGACTGGCGCTTATGTAGGTGACTTGTGCTTAACGGCGAGGGCGGAATGCGGCGAATGCGGAGCGGA
>JAKTWD010000811.1:0-19475 GCA_030581935.1 Metschnikowia corniflorae
CGTGTCATTTACCCTCGAGAATGACGACTCAGCGGGGACAGACATGGCTGGAGTCACCACAAGGTCCCTGGCCATGAGACTGACAATTGAAAACCTAGTTTTCCGAGGATCGTAAAACTTTTCGATCGAATCCGTTTCATCCAATGTATCTTCAGCGAGATAAATTGATACCTCATCAGCCCACTCATCGAACTCGCACTACCGACGCATAAAGCTACCCCCCAACTTCCAGATTTATTTGTTGTGGATTGTTTTTCGGCAACCACCTCAATTGTGACGCCGAATTTCAGCCAGTAACGATCGAATACGCCCTGATCGTGCCTCTTCACGGAAGAGATAGCCGTATGCAAAAAGCCAGTTTTGCAAATAACTTGAGCTTCGAGGGTCAAGAACGGAGGCGAGATACTAATTCCATATCGGCTCAATGTCTTCAGAAATACCGTCGTCACATCGCCTGCCGGATAGTACTAGAGTTTTTCTAGCCTGGCTTGTTTCAATCCTCTTACGATCAAGGCATTGTTTAGCGCTGGATCTCTGCGCTCCCAGGACCTGAGTTTTGTCGAAAGTTGAAGGATACGGGAATAAAGGCTAATAGGAATCTCTCTACACGATTGAAGCATAATGGTGTATTCTTTGGAGCATTCGGGAACTCTGCACACAAAAGTCATGTATTTCCAATCCTCTTCGGTGGACGAGACGTCTTTCACATAATAGTGCTCCTGGCGACGCTACCAAGTAACGCAATGATCTCCTCTTGAAATTCCAGAAATCGATGAGGCGTTTTGCCGCCTGGTACTGTGAATCTTCAATAAGCTTCTAGGGGTCATGTTCACACCCTTGGTTTTCTTGTGAGCGGCATGGATAGACGCAAATGTGTTGTTCAATTACGTGTGAATATCGACTCCATGCGCCAATTTTGAACAGCCAAAGCCACGATATCACGTTTTTGAAGGCTGATACCAAAACATCCAACAACAATTTTTCGCAATGATTGGGATCGAACCTGGCAATCTTCGGCCGTTTGTTAGTGAGCAGTGGGCCCCCCAAACACAGACTAGTTTATGAGACTTCAGGCAGAAAAGAGCCCTCGATTTAGTTTTGCGTGGACTGCAAGGATGTGCCAACGCTCGATCCCGATATAGGGTCCTTGCAAAGTCCGAGGGCCGCAAGGATTCATGGCTCATCACAGAGAATGCACGAGAATGTTCTCCCTTGAAGTGTTTGAAGACGTTTCATGTATTGATTGGCCAGGTCGATACGTGGTTTTAGCTTTGACAAATAGAACAATTATGTGTTATCGTTCTATACTGGCATTTTACGTAAGGCTGGAGCCTCCAAACGAAAAGACCATATTTGGATATGGGAGGTGCCCCTTCGTCACGGCCACCGTGTTTTCAAGAGGTGCTCACCACTAAAGCGAGTCAGTTTTGTGTCAATTTTCTCTTTGAGATACAACGAACCCGATTCACGAGTCATGATATGCAAAATATAACATCTCGCCTTTTTGTGGCCAGCAGAAATTAGGTGATCCCCAACGTTCAATATATTCTGCATATAGGGGATTGACTATTAGTATAATTTTCCTTAATTACTAGTATAAGTATCCAAAGTACTACTTTTTTTTTTCAAAGAAACATCACATTGGAGGGTGCAGTGATTCGGCTGCTATGCAAGCCTCATTTCAGCAAAACTATATATTCTATAGAAAAAACCTCCAATGGAGTCTAGAGTTTTGAGAAGGACTTCCTCATGGGAAAACCTCGCCCAACTTGTTTATTACAGGGGACTACCTATGTGTCATCGACCCACCTGAGTGACCCGCCTCAATGCCCGAGATACTTGCCTCGCCAGGAGGGGGCAAAAGTGGACACCGCCTTGGTGCTCCCGAGCCCTACGTAGGTAAACATTTCGTACAACCTTCACAAACCGATTGAGGTTGCATAGGCTGGTGATTGTGGAGCAAGCATCTCACTCAAGTGCATCTTTGTGGACATGCCGATTTGGTTTCACCACGATTTTGAGATATCACAAGAGTTGTATAAATGACTTTGAATAACTTCTTGATTAACCACAAAGGAGGCATTGTTGGTCCGTGCGCTCCTTGGAGTCCTGTGTTGAATTGGTGAAGAGCCGTGAGATCACTCTTCTTGATCCATTCTCCTATGTATAGAGCTGTCCAGAACTTTTTCCATCGAGTGAGATCCCGCACCTCTGGGCAGCTTTCCAAAAAGCGCTTATGTTGAACCACCGGGAGCTTACTTTGTTTATCCTACTGCTGAGTTTGACTGGTGCGTTTGCTATAAGTTGGGATTCACTTACTGTGATGACGAAAGTGGACGTTAGCAAACCCAGCTGAATCTTGGAATTAATGTGTTGCACACTTCCTTGTGCGATCTTGCTCTTACTCTAAGTCAAATCTTTCCTACGAATGAAAGACTGTTCGAATGGAAGTATCTTCTGTTTGCTATCTTGAAAGTCGCAATCGAATTCAAGAAGTTGTGATTTGGAGGGATTCAACTTACTATTGCTGCTTCGCTCATATTGCCCAATAATGGGGGCTGCTTTCGTATAATCTTCAATCGTGCTTAAATATATGTTGACATCATCAGCACAGCATGGTCTTTCTTTCGTTTAAAGTAATCTCTTCATATCTGATCGAAATACCCTGGAGCTGGTTAAGCTGACACGAAAAAGGTTCCAACGCGAGATTGAAAATGATTGGGGATAGTGGGTTCCCTTGACGAGTACCGCAATTCATTGGAAATCTATTACCTGGGCAATCGTTAATGAACATCAGAGCTTTCGGATCCTTCATGAGCATCATCAAACCCGTCCTCGCATTACCGAATCCAAGTTTTGCTAAGACTGCTCTCATATATTTATGAGAAATACGATCAACAGCTTTCGTAAAGTCAGCCATCCAAATGGCTTGAAAGGTCGAATCAAAAGACACTTCACGGTCTTTCTCCATGAGAGCAAGCATTGTGAAAACTCCATGGCATATTGATTGATACGCCTATCCTTCATGAAGCCACGTTGGTATGGACCAATAAGAACGTGAGCGATTTTTTGAATACGTCGAATGGCTGCTTTGGATACGAGTTTGAGAACTGTATTTGATAACAGCATCTGTCGAAGATCTTGGATATCTAAAGAACCTGCTTTTCCTGTCTTTGGTATTAAGGTAATCAAAACTTCCTTCAAACAATTTGGTAAAATTCCTGTCGCCATGATCTCATTGGCTGTTCTTGTCAAAACAGGTGCGATGCCAGACCAATAGTATTTGAGTACTGGAAATTGTATACCATCGGGTCCCGGAGAGGAAGCTCCGTCAGAACTTTGTAAGGCATACAAAAGTTCATGATGTGTGAATGGTTTATCAAGATCTTGTTTTTCCGTTTCCGAAAGACGGGCTGTCAACGGATTTAAGAATTAGTCAACTTTTGCCTCATCGAAAAAATTTGGTTCTTTGCATAGGTATTAGTAGTAATCGGTCGCGGTATAACTGTGTAGCTATTTCTCATATGGTAGTATAACATATAATACAGTAATATCATATCAAAACTTATTGAAATATAGAGACAAAAGTACAAATATTCACAAACAATCGGAAGTAATCTATAGTTTCTAATGAAAGTTTAGAGGCTTGAGGAAAGTTGAACGAAAAGGCGAAATAAACGATAACTCCATTTCCTTTCTTGACTTGAGTCAGCTCGGTGATGACGATAGCGAGAGATTCTTCGTCCATGATGGATACCGTCTCCCTCGAAATGCTTTTCTCTGAAATGAAGAGCATAGTTGCGGACAAGCAGACTTCAACCGTAGGCAATCAATATGTTGGCTATTATGAAGGCAAAAAGCATTCTACCAGACGAGGCAAGTGACTACTTTGACTCCCAACCACAGTCGGAGGCGGCCCATACTTTGGATTAGGATCAATCAGAGCCCTTTAACGTCAGCTCCGAGCAACCTACGTGTGGTATGTGCGAAGCGAAGTCTGCTGATATTGACAACATACTAAACCTGGATGATGGGAGGAACAGATGACGCAGTGTAATTCTTGGTATTAGTCGTACACAAACTTAGGAGACATGAGCGAAGCAGAGTCTTTCGATATTACCCGAGTTTTCCAGTTTTGGCGGTACCGATTTCAGCGAGGCAGAGACTTGGTATTCTAGCCATAATGCAGAGTTGAGCGTTGCAGAATCTAGCGATGGAGAGACTCTAAACTCTACAAATAGTTTACGGTGGAGCGAGCTGGAATATAGTGATTCTGGGCTCAAAAAAGTTCCATAATTAAATAACGATCGGGGAAGCTTCTTCGATTCAGTACGAAAATATGCGCAACCACAATTGTTACGTGAAGACTGTTCGCCGAGTTCATTGTTTGAGAAGAAAGGATGCCGAATCGGGCATTGTGCTTCAACCACTTCTGAGACGCAAGTTGAAGAAGTTCTTGGAACATACTCGGGTCAGAACGGACTGACACGACTTGCAGAAGCGGAGAGGGTAAGGAGGAGAGAGTAAGGCTTGGGAAAGTCGGGCTCTTTCACTACTCAGTGCTTTATCCAATATGTATTATAGGTTTTTCTATAGAAGTATAGATTTTGTAGCTTCAGGTGGGAGCCCCCTATAATACAATTGATTCTTTAAACCAAAAGGGGGGAATGAAGAGATCTACCAAAGGTAAGCTTTAAATTGCTTATAATTGATTTCTATTATAACATCGAGAACGGTTTATGCTCGAAAATTGCGTGAGTGGACGGGAGCTGAAGAGGTGCATTGGGCGAAAAACAGGCATAGTCTAAGCGAGGAAAGAAGTTGGAGTAATTTTATAAAACTCAACAACACTGATTTTCATGACCTTTTGTTTTAGGGAAGAGGGGTTTAAATTCAAATAATTTATATCAAACCTGACTGTAAGGGCTTGCGCTAGACTGACATTTTTATCATAATCATGTTGGTTCCAGCCCAATAGTCGTCCTTCTTGCCGGATCTCCTAGGTCATCGAATTTCACATTAGCAACTGAAACCGAAAAAGGTCACTGAGGCCTCAGTGAACCGAACTCCAACCAGCTGAATGGATCTGACTGGATCCGTAACAAGCTAATCGTTGGTCTCCGCCATCATCGGCACTATAAGACTCGCCGAGATCCCGAAAAACTCGAACTCATTATCTGGAGAGGGATTCACGTTGATTCCACGTAACACCACATACTCAGATAATACTTCAGACCTTTGCACGGAGATCTCGCGTCTGTTTTCGGGAGCACGGTGCTCGAATTCTAAATCCGCAGTGGCTTCTGGCTCGAGATCCAGATTCAGATACTCCGTACATGTGCTTTCCGCGTCTGAATCATTGCAATCGCCAAAATCACTAAAATTGGATTCATCATCAGAATTTTCCTCTGTATCGGTAGCTTCGGTTTCTGAAGCAGTGCCTTGAGTGTCGTTATTTGGAGCGTCGTTATCGAAATCAGTGTTTGGAGCGTCGTTATCTGAATTAGTGTCTGGAGAACTTTCGCGAGACCCGACGGGGGTATTTTTAGGTGGGTCGGTTCCGGGAGTGTAATCAGACAGGTAGCCCGAAACGGAGTCACAATCGCATCCACAATCGGATTCGGTCTCGGACTCGGACTCGAACTCGAACTCATTTCTTGAGTCCGCCGTCGCACTACATTTGTTATGCGGCCCGGGACCACATACTCCTACCATACAGTGTCTTTTTCTCAGGCTGCCTTCTTCAAAATCAGATACAAAGTCCGACCTAGAATGTTTTACGCCTTCCTCATGTGAACTTTCAGGGAGCCGGGGATACACTGGGGCTGTGTTCTCGGGCCCATTCAAAACCGCCCCCAAGACATGGCCTTCAGAGAGCAACTCCTGGGACTCGTCTCCGGAACTACTAGTACCTTCAGCAGGAGCCTGGGCTATTGAATGTTTGTCTTCCTCGGCATCGGGATCTGGTGTAGGCGCGGGGCTTTCCGCAAAATGCAAACTGAAATTGTAGGAGCGAGATAAAGCTCGTGGGGTTCTGGAGGACTGTCTGACTGGGAGATCCAAAGATCCAGCTCTGGTATCAGTACCTTGATACTCTGAGGTATCGACCAGAGGCAAGGGGCCTGAGGGGTGAAGAATCCGCGGATCAATGAACCTCAAGCTGGCGGAAACAGCTCCGGGAGCATCCGTGGCAGTGTCTTCTTGTTTGACTTGGGTAAAAGCGTTGTCGAAATCAACCGTAAAAGGACTCATGGGGGGTTCAGAAAACGTTTGCATTTGGGTGGATGACGATGGTTGATGCTTCGGGGTGAAAAGTAAGACGATGCAGAAGAGTACTGGGGGCTCGGGCGGCATTATGTATTTTATCATGGGGAATTCGTTTGGGAAATTCAGCGTTGATCTTAGCTTTGGCAAGTATACCTGTATCAGCGTAGAATAAGGCCTATTTGGGAAACACGGATAGGGAGAATAGGGCAGGAGTTTCTTTGCATGACAAGGGCTCGTACATGACAAGGGGCTCGTGCATGAACGTGCATTATCGTGCATTGGCATGATAGAATATCATTTGATGGCAACTCGGGCGTATTCGGCGCCAGCTAATCTAATCGGCTGAGATCAAAGCGGCTTTCTGTACTATCTTAAATATACTCTTTTGTGTGTCCTCTACTATTTGAAATAAAGGACGCAATCCCAAAAACTAGACACACTTGAGTCGCTTTCCAGTATTTTGAAAAGATGAGAAATTTTCACTTACCTGTATTACACTCAGCATGTCACAATTTGTATCTCTGCTCAGCTTTGCAATAGTTTCTATTTCCCTGCATGCTATGCAGCGAGCATGTTAAAATGGGTGCAAATTGGGTTGCAAATGCCGCGCGGAGTGCGTGCAGGTTGGTCTGCCGTGAGCATAGCATGTTACAATTTAGGCACACAGAATTCCCAACGTAGCCGCTTTCGGAATTAGGGAGATGAATGCGGAATAATAAGGGGTTATTTGGATGCAGGGAGGAAAGCGCTGGTCCATATGTGAGGACAAAGCTGGATTGTGGATTGGAATCGCGGGGACGGGGACCAAGGACAGTCTCGATGTATAGTCAGGGACCTGGACCGTCCTAGCACTCTCCCAGAATTCGGTAGTTTCTTACAATTGGTTTACATCACCAAGGCTGTGTAGGCTGGCGTGGCGTTCGACCACTTTGAGGCGTTCTCAGATCTCGTTTGGGAAATCGCCCTCACACACTCTCTCCATATGTTGCACTCGGAAGTGCTCCTAACCTTGGATATAATAAACACGGGGCCTCTTTCCCGTATTCGGGAAAAGCGACCAGTCATCATATACTCAACTCTTTGAACAGTCGGTGCTACGCTACATCAGAAACTAACAAAAAAGGCCTTTTCGAGTCTCACACAGGAGAATTTTGAGTACAAGGCTACGATCTGCTGCTGCAGAACACTCAAGCTTAAACTCAGCGTCCTCTCGAAAAAGTGGATAACATACACTTCAAGAGCAAGACTCCTGCGAGCCTGCGCATTAGCGACATCATGATCAGAAAGGGGTTCTGACACCATAGTTGGCAGAGTTAACTTGGAACCATTTAAATAGTGGTTCGGTCAGTAAGTGTACTAAAGCTACGTCCACCTGTTTAATATAGTAGCTTTTCTTTCAACTCACGTACGAGGCTGACCTAAACTCATATATAGTTCAAGGAAATATCTATCCCAAATGGATAGGGGTTTTATTCACACGAACAATGCGCAGACACGGACAATAGTGGGACCGCCTCTGATCCTGTGTGCTCCCGCTCCTTGTCCGAAACCAGCTCGTGCCTAACTCAGGCTTAGACCATTTTGCTGAGTCAAAAGACCTCCAAAATGAGCTAGACATAAACAGGGAGAAACCTCACACAACAACTCATTGTATATAGTAGCTTGGGCCAGAGTAGGTCGCTATACAACTGACTCTCCACAGGTAGGTGTACGCACGAGGCACATGTGCCTACACACCTACAACACGAGCTTCTCCTGTACCTTCGGACTATGACTGAGCAAGCAGCAGGCTTGGCGAAGGTTAACATGAGGGAATCTGAAACTCTTAAGTGTGACTTAGAGGCCAGATCAGTGTGTATGCTAGTGTATGAAATACAAATTACAAGTACCTCGAGCCATGAGCGCACGAACCTTCATGTGCTAGCACACAAGGAGAACTTCACCGAGTTGGCCATATGGCAGTGTTGAGTCGCATCGTACTTCAGCGTAAGTTTTGTCAACGATTACAATTTTTCGTAGTTTTAACCAGGCTTGTTAGTAATATTTTTCGCGTAGAGTTGTTTTAGAATATATTACTCGGTGAGTCTCATCAGCCAGGGCCATCGTTTTTGGAAATTATATGACACTGATGTCTATTTTTCATCGTGGACATAGAGATGCACAAAAGGAGCTTATATCTATGCATCGACCCTCTATGTTCTAACTCAAATATATTCTTGCTTATTGGGGCTTCATGCGGGATAGGCGTATCAATCAAAATACCATGAAGTTTTTCGCAATGCTTGCTCTCATTGAAAAGACCGCAAAGTGTCTTTTGAGTCGACCTTTCAAGCCAAACTTTAGGCTGATTTTACGAAAGCTTTTGATCGTATCTCTCATGAATTCATGAGAGCGGTCTTAGCAAGTCTTGGATTCAGTAATGCGAGGACGAGTTTGATGATGCTCATGGAGGATCCGAAAGCTCTGATGTTCATTAACGATGGCCCAGGTAAAAGATCTCCAATGGATTGCGGTACACGTCAAGGGAACCCACTATCCCCAAACATTTTTATTTTCGCGTTGGAAGCTCAACCAGCTCAAGGTTATCTCGATCAGATATGAAGAGATTATTTAGAACGAAAGAAATACCGTGCTTTTGCTGATGACGACAATATATATTCAACTACGATTGACGATTATACAAAAGCAGCCTCCAATTGCGGGCAAAATGAGCGATGCAGCAATAGTAAGTTGAATACCTCCAAATCACAACTTCTTAGATTCGATTGCGACTTTCAAGTAGCAAAGAAGATAATTTCATTCGAACAGAGTCTCATTCGTAGGAAAGATTTGACTGATTTGGGCTTTCTTTAAGTGTTGATTGAAGCAACCTTCCTTTCATAACACACCAGAGTGGGATCGCTCACTTAGACTCAGATAGTGTGTCAACTGAGACATGTGTTTAAAGAAAAACTTTACGCCAGGCCAAAATAGGGGGGTAACGGGTTATTTAAACGTCTGAATCAGATGCATGGACATCGAGCAGAAATTTTGCCCAATGCTGTAACGGAGATTGGTGATTCTTTGGTTACTAAAATTAGCTCGTCATATGACCCGAATCATACCGAAAAAAATCGGGTCAGTACAAAAACCATGAGAAGACTGTGCTGGATTGTATTCCTCTTTGACTTCTCGGCACTCTTCCTCGAACATTTGCAGTGGACATTTTCCTCGAATGAAAGGCTAAACCTAGAAGCGTGGAGGAAATTAGCACAGGGAGAAAGGGTCGCCGTCAAAGATGTTACAGTCCAAGTAAGAAGGAAGTGTTGCGACACACATCTCAAGCTTCATCTGGGTTTGCTACCGTCCACTTTCGCCATCACAGTAAGTAAATCCCGAATTTTAGCAGGCGTTCCGCTTAAATCCAGCAGTAAGGACAAACAGAGTAAGCTCCCAGTGATTCAACCTTAACGGTTTTTGGAAATTTGCCTTTTTGTGCGGGATATCACTCGATGGAAATAGTTCTGGACGGCTATGTAAGGAAGAATGGATCAAGCGGAGTGATTTCGCAGCTCTTCATCAATTCCACACAGCGATGCACGTCCCAGTGCATGAATCCTAGGAGGAAACCACCAGTGCCTCCTCTGTGGACAAACGGTTAATCAACAAGTTATTCAGAGTCATTTATATAACTCTTGTGACTTTCCGAAATCGTGGTGGAATCAAATCGGCATGACCACTAAGATGGACTTGAGTGAGATGCTTGCTCCACAATCACCAGCCTATGCAACCTCGATTTATTCGTGATGTTGTACGAAAGGTTTGCCTACTTAGGGCTCGGGAGCACCAAGAATGTGTCCCCCCCCTTCTGGCGAGACAAGTGTCTCGGGCCTTGAGGCAGGTCACTCAGGCGGGTCGATGACACATAGGTAGCCCCCTGTAAAAAACGAGTTTTGAGCTAGAATTTTCATGAGGAAGCCATACTCAAAGCTCCAGACTCCATCGGTGGTTTCGTTATAGAGTATATATTTTTTCTGAGACCAGGCTCGTTCGAAGCCCAACCACATCACCCCTCAATGTGATGTTTCTCAAAAACAAAAAAATGAATAATTATTCTAATAAATAGAATAAATAACCCGCTGTATGCAGAATGTACTGAAAGGTGGAATTCCACTTGATCTTTGCTAGCCTCAAATGGCGCAATGTTATACTTTACCTATGATGTCTCGTAACTAAGGTGTGTTTTATCTCAAAGAGCAATTTCTTACACAAAACTGGCTCGCTCTTGTGGTGAGTGGCCCTTGAAACCACCGTGGTAGTGACAAATGGCAGCTCCCCTATTCAAGTATGGTCGAGTTGTTTATAAGCTCAAGTCTGCCCCCGAAGACCAGTATGGAACAATCACAGTTCAATGCTCTATTTGTCAGAGCTACAGCGACGTAAGTAGCTGGCCAATCAATACAACAAATCTTTCTCAAGACTTCGAGGAAAAGTTATTGTATGCATCGAGTCCTGAAGTCCTTGGCCCTTCAAGTTTGCGAGGGCCCTTTATCTAAGTCGAGCATTGGTGCATCCTTGCTGTCCCGGCAGAATAAAATCGAAGGCTATGATCTGCCTGAAGTCGCTTAAATCAGTTTGTGCTTCGGGTGCACACTGCTTGCTAACAAACGGCGGACGATTGCCAGGTTCGATCCCAGTCAATACCAATAACTGTTGCTGGATGTTGAGGTATCCGCCAATTACCCTTCTCTTATGTTGATGTTCCTGCTGTGAGTGCTCCTCAAAAGTGACGTACCCTCGGTATCTCGAACCACCTTGAGAAATCTGTCACTATATCAAGTTGTGTCAATCCTTCATGGATGTCTCGCAAGGAACAATAGTTCATTTGTTCTTTATATAGACCAGCGGAGAGCCAGTAACAGCTTAGAGTTTGTCGCTGGTAAAGTGCACTAATAACATGAGGGATTTGAGCTTCAAATTGAGATCATTGGCTTCGCGAATACAACAACCACTTCACATTTGGCAGAGCTAGAAGCAGTTGCAGATGTGCAGTGTGCTGGGCATATATTCAGCGTAGCCACCTTGGCTTTTTTCAAATGAACTCTTTTCAGACCAAAGAAGTCTGCGCAGCTTCATGACGAAGTTGCCAAAGTGAGAAGAGGAGATCCTCACCGAGACGCCCATTTCGAAGACATAAGAGTAATCGGCTAGCTGATAAAAACTTGGCTCATGGAGCCAATTTTCTCACGTATTAGAAAAGCATATATGCGTCTATCGTTGCCCCTCATATAAGAGCCGAAGGTGTGGACGGGTGCCCCGAAAGCTTATTGAAGAATATGAGTACCAGGTGGCATATCACCTAAAAATGCTTCATCGATTTCAAGAATATCGAAAGGACATCACTGAGTTACTTGGCAAAGTTGACAGGAGTTCTGTAAAAAAATCCCATTCACCAAAAAGGGTTGGGAATACTTGACTTTTGTTTTCAAAGTTCCCGAACGATTTGGAGAATATACCATTACGCCTCAATTGAATAAAGCGATGTCTACGAATTTACTGTTTCCCCCGTCTTCCATCCTTTGAAGAAACTCGGGTCCAGGGAGCACATTGTTGCAACGCTCAATAGTGCTTTGACCGCAAGAGAATTAAAACTAGCCAGGCTCGAATTACTCCAGTAGTATTGTTCAGGCGATGTAGACGATGGTATCCCTGAAGACATTGCGCCGATCAGGGATTTGAGTCTCGCCTCCATTTTTGATCCCTGAGTAAAGCTCGATCTGTTGGATGAATTGGGCTTTTCGCATACGACTCTCTCTACCTTTTAGGGAGTCTTCGATCGTTACTGGCTGAAATTCGGTGTCACAGTTGACATAGGTGCCGAAAATGCAAGAGAGTGATTTTGTCATTGACGCAACACCACATGAGGTAGACAGGTGTGAAGTGCCAATGTATATCCTCTTGGACGATGAGGAACATGGAATGGATGATATCCTTATATGAATTTTTACATACATTTGGTAACCTGCAATGTTAAACCAATCTTCATGTGGGACTTGAACTCTCGAAGTGATGCCAATTAAGTTAGTAGTAATTAGGTATGTTTATATATAATTACTACTTACTACTCACTGATTATATCACGAGATGAATAATTAGAACTATTAAAAATAGTATTTACTATAACTATTTTCAACACTGGCACTTGTCACACTTCTGCTTGAATTCAAAAAATAGAAAATAGCACGTAAATTTAACTTTTGCTGTGCGGAATTACCTGGCTGCGGCGTCTCAAGCCAAACTGTATATCCCCAGCCACCTCCTGATATCTGTAACACCATACTAGAAATGGATCTAGTATGATATCGAGAAAGATCGCCTGTTTGAATAAACTTCCCGAAAACCAGATTCGCCAGACGAAATTTGTGCTTCCAAGGAGACCAAATGAGCAAAAAAGAAACTTCTCACTGGATTGGCTTGATTGGCTCGCTTCCAATGACGCACGAAGGTGCGGCTTGGAACAGGGGTGAGCAACAGGGGGATGTGCGAGATAGTGCGGTCTAAACTGCAAACCCTAGCTGAATATCCCGAAGCTCAAAAGTATACGCATCTGTCCAATATGTGTTAGTTACCAAAAGAAATTTCAATCAAACTCCGGAGGTGTAGTTCCGATTGTGTTCTTTGGCACAACGCATAAGAAACGGTACCATGCAGCCTCAGGCGTGCGAGCGCAAATCGTAGCGCGAAGTGTAAGCGGTTGCATATCCATAACTAAAGTGCATGCGTCTGCAGGCACAAAACACGAGCTTTACGGCATAGCCGTGGTACTGCATTGGTCTGGTCATCAGCTAACACAGCGACTATCGCTCAGCTTGTTGGGCCATTTTCCTACAAAATACACTTTATGGATCAGTGGCAAACAAGTCGAGCGGGCTAACCAGATATCAGAGAAATCGCCATCAATAACGTGTGGTGGCAAACGTATATTCCTCACAAGCGCAGGATTAATGTTCAGCCTGCATATAGCTCTACATAAACGCACCCAAAAAGCTTATTTTTGCACCAGTCTTGGCGTGATGTGCATTTTTCTGAAGCTTTCGCAGTTTAATAGAAAAACTCAATTGATTATAGGGCCAACAAAAAGATTTCCAAGACGTGCCCAAAAGAGTTCCTGACCTCAGGCGTGACCACAAAAGCAAGCATATGCTGGATGCAGGCGCGACCCCTGCCTTTATCTTATCTGCAGTTCCAAGCGGCATTAGCTAATAATAGTTTGCGGCCCTGGTCCCATGTGGTTCCTCGTACCCATCGGATAAGCCCCTGGTGATCCTGAGGGAACACTGTTCGTGCAACCTTCTTAACTATTAACACATTTCATCTTTTCCCGGACAACCCCAAACCCGGTTTCATCTTTTACATCTATAGCCAAGCACTCCCGGCTCCACTCACACCAGATCGGTTATTTCCCTTTGTCGCCCTGCACACAGCACAGCCGGTGGTCTTTTTTCCGAACCGGACGCTATTCTTAGACCATGAGTCTACCCAACCCGAGTTACAACACCCAGAATACCAGCCGAACACTAACACTGGCCTTTTCACAACTGGCGAATCCGACACAAACGCTGATTTTGTCGTCTCGCGAATCCCCGCTCGTCGAAATTTCCTCCAGTTTTACATCCGTTTCGCAGCTGCCGGTCCTGCTGCTGTCTTCTACAAATCTTGCCCCGTCCATTTCGCTGCAAATGTCGGTTTTTACGCCTTCGCTGGCACTTGGCCCCACGAGTCTGCTGCAGGTCTCGCCGTCCGTTTTGATCCCCGACTCGCTGAGTTCGACGTCGGAAACTACGTCGCAGGGACCTAATTTCAGTTCGTCTATAGTGCCGAGTATTTCTCTGTTTCTGACGGCAGGAACTCTGCTGCTGGTACCCGCGTCATCGCTGCAATCACAGTTGCCAATTTCGTCATCCACGTCGGAAATACCGCCGCTGCTGCTGTCGGTGGAAACCAGCTCATTCTCACCTCTGAGTGCGGCTAGCATCTCTAGTTCCGACGCTTTTTCGCTGAACTCTGCTTCGCAGTCGTCACTACCGGCCTCGGCCTCATCGCTGGATCTGTTCTCCGCGTTTGGCTCAGCCTCTTCCTCGTGGACCAGCTCCGTAGTATCGTCTACAGACACGGCATCATCTAGTTCGAGTTCCAATTCCAGTCAAAGCGCCAGGTCTTCGTCGCGTGACTCTTCATCCTCGGCCCAGTCGGCCCGCTCGTCGCAGCTTGTTCTGCTGACGTCCAGTGAGTCGGAAACAACCTCGGAAACATCCTCTCCATCTTTAACTTCAATGACTTCCTCGGCCCCCTCTTTGCTGAGCGGACAGTACGTTTCGACCATCAGCGTGTTGCCCGACACTACCATCACCACTATCATCACAGTTCCCACTGCTGCTAGTGCAAATAATCATTCTGGCAGCACTTCTGTTTCTTCCCGCAACGGAAAGATCATTGGTGGGGTTGTGGGGGCAGTGGGAGGCGCCCTCCTTATTGGAGCAATTGCCTTTTTGGTGCTCTTGAAAAAACGCAACAAGAAGGTCACCAACCAGCTGCCGGACTTCGCCGATGAGGCATTGAGTTCCGACAACGAGAAGAACACCGGGCTCCTAAAGATATTCGGCCCCAAGGGCGGGCCCACAAACGGTGGTGGCGGTGTTTCCTCGTATAACGGGCTTGAGAACCAGGTCAACAGCAGATCTGCGTTTTTAAGCGGTGCCGCGGTTACGGGAACCGGTGCCGGAGCAACCGATAATGATTTCGAGTACCGCGGGGTCACCAACAGCAACAATTTGGACTCTGTTTTCCGGTCCTCGGCGAGCAATACGGGCCTTAACTCAGGCCACAACAGCACAGGCCAGAACTCCGCGTCCGAGACCCCTCGCCAGGGCCATTCTCGCTACAATTCCGTGATCCTCCCGCCCATGGGAACCATGCACGAAGACGATGGGCAGGAATACCAGGATTATGGGGAGGGGTACCAGAATTTCAGTCAGGACTCTCTGGGGCCCGACAGAACTCTGCGAGAAGCCCCGTATCCGACTGGAGACGGCGCTAACGCCGCATATATCCACAGTGACAAGTCGTCTGAGTATGCTTCAGATGACGACTTTTTGTTCAATGAAGAGCCACATAATGTATGGGAAAACGAGCATAATAGTAACAACTCGCGGCTGCGATTCACCGAAGATCTAGCGTGAGGACACTGGGGTTTTTGAGATAATAAGCACTGCATTTGAGAGCCCAGATGATACTGATCACATTGTTTCGGGAAAATGTATTTCCTTAGGAACAGGTGGGCTGGATAGCTCTGTCTAGCTTAGTCCGTTTGCATCAATGAAAGAAATTCGGGAGATAACATGGAAGTATCTAAAGGCAACTTGATGGGATCAGATTGTTAGATGTAAGTCCGTACTTCTGGCTTCTGTTTTGCTACATGGAGCATTATCGATACGAGCGGCGTGCTCAAACGTTTCTATTGGCTGAAACGTTGTTTCATGCGCTAAGAACAAAGAAATCCAGCTTACACTACAAAATTAGGACATTGAAGAAAACTACTGCAATTGAACTACTCGGCTTGGTGAGGTCAAGTCAAGGAGGTATACCAAACCGCAATGCGTTTTGAAGATAAGCGCCTGAATCCCAATTCCCATATCTCCATGTATTATCATGAAGAATGGTGCTTATGACTTAAGAAAGCAGAAGTTGGCCGACTTTGAGCATTTCCCTGATGCATGCCGCACTAAACCGTTCCCATGTCCATGTCTCATAAATCTTCAAAAAGACTGTTCTCATCGTCAAACGCATAGGCGAAGGAAATTGGCTATCTTAGGAATCAAACATTTTGTGCAGATTAGTTAAGGTTATTTTCTCACACCTTAAAGATTGCGAGCTACCAAAAAAGCACTTAATACTCCGCAAAAGGGAGGAACAACAAAATCCTTTTAGCTCGAATCACTATGGAATTGAATAAAAGCATAATCCTAATCATATTTTTCAAAGAATGATTCTCTAGGAAGTTCCCACTCGATCAAATCTGGCCCTCTCTTCTCTATTTTCTGGTGTACGGGTGCGCAGGCGAGATTTTAACTCCAGCCTTGCCTCAAATTATCAAGAGACCTTAACTTCAGTCTCCAAGAGTTCTGCTTGGATAAAAAGCCTACTCTCACATCTCAAATGTCGGCCAAAAACGTGATGGTGAAGTTGATTGTGGGGGCTGGTCAAGCCGCCCCTGCTCCTCCTGTGGGACCTGCTTTGGGATCCAAAGGTGTCAAAGCCATTGATTTTTGTAAAGAGTTTAACGCCAGAACTGCTCACTATCAGCCCGGGACTCCAATTCCTGTTCTTTTGACGGTTAAGCCTGACAGGACATTCAACTTCGAGATGAAATCTCCCCCAACTTCGTGGCTTTTGTTGAAGGCTGCCAATGCGAAGAAGGGCAGCGATAAGCCCACGCAAAACATTGTGGGCAACATCTCATTGAAGCATGTATATGAGATTGCCAAAATAAAGAAGACCGACGACAGACACAAGAATGTGGATTTAAAGGCGATTTGCGGCGCTGTCATTCTGACAGCCAAGGCCGTTGGCGTGCTGGTGACGCCGTGAACAACCCCGCGTTGTCTTGTAATATAGTAATTGTACATAGTGATACAAATGTAATGTCTTTTGTAAGATGCGCAAAGTGAATGCTACCCGCGCCTCTCTCTTGTCTCTCTGTGTGGGTGCCACTCCCATACTTTATTTTTTCTTCTTCTCGAAAGCGGCGATGTGAGCCTTTGACGGATCAACGGTCGTATGCTCGTGATCTGATCCTTTGAACACTTGGTAATCGAAGGTGCCATCATGATTGACCCGCTCCTCCACCGCGCACATTCGCACGCTCCTTAACCACGGGTCATTGAAACACTCCTCAACCGAAATTCTGCATGCTGGAGCCAATTCCACCATCCGCGCAATCAAGGGGCGGCAGTCTTCTGGCAATGCTAATAATAACCTCCCAGGACCCGTTTCACTTGATGTATGTGCGCTTCCATCGGCGTTCCCATTTGGCGCGGAGACATCCATCTCCTTCACAGCCTCGGCAATATCGTCCATGTTCCCAAGCCCTTGTGTCTGATCGGGAGTCCTCATGAGTATCTCGTTGAAAGCAATATAGTCACCACGCGTCGCAAACAATTTGAAACTGTTGTCCACCATCTTAGGCACCTTCCACGGAAACTTCTTTAACATCATGCAGCAGTATATGATAGCCACTGACCACACATCAACGGGACGAGGATCATACTTGGTGAATACACAGACCTCAGGAGCAAGATATGGATCAGAGCCCACAACACCCTGAGCCTCAATTAATGTCTTGGTGAAGGGGTAAGAAAACACAACGGCAGATCCAAAGTCAATGATCTTGACTATTCCTCGAGCATCCACCACACAGTTGTCTAGCTTCAAGTCTCTGTGAGATAAGCCCATGGAATGCAAATAGTTGATTCCCGAAAGGATTTGTTTGAAGCAACAGTCGATCTCTTCGCGGGACATTTGGTTGGACATGACGATGGCAAACAAGTCGAAATCACAATACTCCATGACTTGTAAGATTCTGTCATTTTCGTAGCAGATCTCGACAGTTTCGATGATATTTGGGTGCTTCAACGTGGACCCTATGCAGTACTCTCCCGTAATCTTTTTGGCATAATCACGCTTTGTTTCATTCTGGTACTTTGCTCGAAACTCTTTCACGGCAAACACCTTTTTGTCAGAAAGTCTATTGACTAGTTTGACTGCTCCGCCTGCACCAGCGCCGAGATTCTCACCGAACTTGCTGTATCGCTTCGAGTAAGGCAAAGGTTGTTGACTGATAAGAGTCAGCACTGAGCCTCGTCTATCTTGAGTTCGCCTGACAGATGGGGTTCTACTCAAGGACTGAGCGCTTGGAGTGAAAGCCCCTCCTGGAGATTGAGAGTACGAGGCATCCGAGGGCGTTGGGTTCATCACCAGGGCCGAAAAGGAGCCGTTCATGTGAGAACTTACGACCGGCGTAGCACTCGACATAGAGTAGTTGTTTGAGCGCAAAGACGATGAGAGGTTGCTGACCGGGATCGATTGCGACGGCGACGAGGCACCTTTCTTGAAGAAGCGCTTTAAATTTGCCATGGAGTTGTGTCTCGAGATATTGGTTGCGACCGAAGATGATTCGACAGACGAGCTAGATGCTGGCGAGATGGAAAACACGTTGTCTTGCTGGGCATTGTTGTATAAGGAGCCCAAATCGGTAGAAGAGGTGTTTGATTTCTGGTTCTTTTTTGAGCTGAACATGAAGGAAAGACTAGAATGCGAGCCCAGGCGCCCACCCGCAGGTAAAGCACCAGCTTGATCACGAGCTTGAGCGTGTGCTTGGGCTACCCGCTGTTTTGAGATCACAAACCTTGGCTCAATCGCCAGAGAACTGATCTTGGGTGACTGGAAGTTCACAGACGAGATCGGCTGCCCGTTAGGGAGGTTTGGGATATGGTCCAGGGAGGATGCGCTCATCTGTATTGAGCTGGGGAAGTTCGAGGCGAATGAGCCAGGTTTACCTAAAGAGCCCGGTTTTCCCAAGGAGGCAGGTGCACCAAGCCCAGTGCCACCAGTGCGTCCACCAGGAACCCCATAAGGGATCGAAGACGACAAGCTTTCGCTGCCGTAGCCGCCGGTGGAGAAGAATGATGTGTGCGACACCGAGTTCGTTCTGTTGACCCTCGGGCTCGCGAGACTACTGGAGACAGATGGTACACGTACGGGGATCTCTCGTGCTGAGTAAAATGATTCCTCGAACGGTGGGCGAGCGATCGCCAGGTTTTTCGGGGAGCCGCCAAAGCCGCCGGAAACAAGAACGGGCTGTTTTTGCGTCGGAGATATGCTCCCGGCAACCACCGGGACGATTCCAGCGCCGCCGGATGCAGCCGGATCGTCCAAAATGGGGATCCCGGAATTCGCCGAGCCATTGTGTTTGCCGCCGTTTTCGGCCACGGTTTGCGCCTCCTCCAAGTCGACCAAACTGGCAACAGCAACGGCGCCAGGAAGGGTATATGCGTCTAGGGACGTTTGGGACCCACTTTTCGAAACCGCCGCCGAGTTGTTTTCGCTAAGGAGCTTTGTCAACGAGCTCACGGGCGGGCGGGGTTTTTCCATTTAGCGTGGGTTTTGGGTGA
>JAKTWD010000812.1:0-19412 GCA_030581935.1 Metschnikowia corniflorae
GTTCCAGGGGTCTGATTATTTTGAACAGGGGCATTAACCGCAGGGGTAGGCGACGGCCTCACGGGCGCAGGAGGGGTGCTCTTGGTCTTGGACACCATGGTGATCACAGAGTCACCGTCTTTGATTTTGTAATCCAGCAAAGGCTTGTCATCCTGGAGCACTTTACCCGAGTAGACAAACTTCAACTGTGAGGCATCCACTTCCTTTAACGCCGCAACTTTTTCTTTGGCAGAGAGCACCTGAACGTTAGTATTAAGACTGGATTTATGAAATGGGAAGAGTTTGGAAAAATCTTGGGGGGATGGGCGTGTTGTTGTGTTGATGAAAACACTGGTGGTGCTTGTTCTCATAGATTAATGGAGGCATGACCACTCGCTCGATGAATGAGCTGACGAGGTCGTGCATGCTTACATACCGTATCAGACGATTCAGCGTCCACCTCTACCGTCTGCTTCTTCAAATCTCTGAACTTGATTTTCATGTTTGACAGCGTTGGGAGGTATTGTAGATTTCGATGGGAGGTCTGTGGAGAAAGTATCTTGTGGCAAGGACCGCGTGCAGTCTGGTGCTCGCGTTTCTACTGACACCGGTGGATTAGCGGTCTGGTTCAACCATGGGTTGAAATAACCGGTGATTTTATTCATTTATTTTTTGCTTGTAACTTTCATGAAGTTATTCCGGCTCGATTTGAAATTCACTTTAGCCTCATGTGGACTAATTGTGTGGCTCTTATTGGTGTTATTACCGGAGGCTGTGGTTTTACTCGAGAACCTCGCTCGACACAGCCACATACAAAAATGAACTATATGGTCAATTTTGGCATTCAAATGAGCGAGCGCAATAATTTGAGTACATTGCTCGATTTTTTTAAATTGAATATTGAACGCTTTTGTGAAATTAGGATACATCCAATATTTCATCAGCTGCGTTTGGCTGTGCGCGACGTGAAGCTAATATAATTGCAAGGCTTGCAGATTTCAATCTCGTGAGTTGAGTGTTTCACGTGAATATGGCGAGACGTCTAATTGAGCCCTGAAATATGGGGAGTTTCAATGTGTTGTTCAAAATGAATTTTTCAGCCGAAAGTGTGGATTGAATCAAAAACAATCGAGATGTTACTGCCTAACTGTATTGGCGCTGGAACCACGAAGCTGCGAAATGGCCAGAGACAGGTAGATATCACATAACAAAGAAGCCGATTTGTCGTATTTACCGATTCAATCTCGAAAAATATGACAAAAAGAGTACAAAGAAATGTCTCTGAAAATCTTTCACTTCCTCATCGTCTTAGCACCTAATCTGGACTGTTTTGGCTGCAATCACTCAACTGAAACGTCCATCTCAGGTCATTAACAAGTTTCTGACAGTCATAAATGACAATCTTATAGAGAGAAATTGATCAGCCAATTTCGTGAAAGTTTAACTCACCAAAGCAGATATGACATGCTTGAGTGAGAAGATCTGCTTCGTGCCCTCAAGAATAGCAGGATTACGAACAGTCTTGATAGCTCCCTGGCTGTCGCACAACATCTGACACTGATGTGAAACACCGAGTTCTTTCAAGAGGTTGATCAACCAAACGCTTTCTGTAGCAGTATCCGTTCAGGCAATCAACTCAGCATCAACCGTAGAAACAGCCGCCATAGTCTGCAAGCAAGACTTCCAACTGATCGGGGAACCACCATAAAATATGGCAGCACCTGTTTTAGATTTGCTATCAGTTTCACTACTTGAGGAAAAGCCAGCATCGCTATAGGCATCTAGGTCATCACAACCACCATGCTTCATTAGGACGCCAAAATCTATAGTACCACTTAAGTATCTTAGAACCCTCTGAGCTGCTTCTTAGTGCTTGTACTTTGGATTGATGGGATATCTGTCAGGACAATGACTCCAATATCAAATCTGACAGTATTGGCGGCGTAAAGAAACTTTACAACAACGGAACGATATTCTGAATCATCATGGAAATCTTCTTTACCCTCCTGGTAATCATCCAAATTTACCTGTGCTGCTGGGGTAGTGATGACACGAATTCCCGCATAGCCATAATCATCCAAAAGCGACTCAAAACAGTCACCTAGATGTACCTTCGTGTACGGAAAATCATACTCAATATTCATACCGAGGAATTCTCTAGCCAACCCTAGATATTTCATTCTGAAGGCCTCACTCAAATGCTTCTTTGCAATAGCTGCTTCATCCACATTGAAGCTAAGAAACAAGAGATCATCAATGTAAAGAGCTAGAAGAACGTAACTCGATCGTTCTCCTTTTGAATATTGACAAGGCTCGTTACTGCAGGAAAGATATCCTTGAGTTTTCAATTCCCAGTTTATTGACTGATTCCAGACTTGAGGTGCCTGCTACAAGCCATAAAGTGACTTATTAAGCTCACACACGAATTCACCCTTCATCCTCAATCCGGAATAGCCAGGTGGCTGATTCATGTAGATCTCTTCCTTCAACACACCATTGGAAAACGGAGTATTAACGTCCATGTGATGCATCTGCATCACGTACTTCGAAGCTAGAGCATATACTAGCCTCAAACTTATGTATTTGATCACGAGCGAGAAAGTCTCTCCGTAATCAACGCCTTGGACCCGAGTAAAACCTTTCGCTGCAAGTCTCGCTTTGAAAACTTACCCATCTTTCCAGGTACGGCAACCAATTGGCTTCATCTCTTGCTCTAGTGGAACAAGGGTAGAAGTCCCATTGTACTTGTTAGCCTCCATTTCTCGTCACAGGCCTGTAACCACTGTTGTTTGTTCGAAGATTCTCTAGCTTGACTAAACGACACAGGAAATGTCAGGAGCAGCTTCGAAACTGTAAGGAATTTTCCATGGATTAATGCTGTGAGTGCTTCAGGTGTTTCAGGTAGGCGATAATGCAGATCATGCCTACACGGGAAACTCCACATTATGGGGCCACATTACAATTTTCTTTTCATGAGCTCGATACCAGAATTATGAAAACCAGTTCGGAATGTTTACACTCAAGAACACGTTCTGATGACTTCTTGTGCGAGCCTGCTCTCGAAAGCTAGTCCTTCCACTAACGAAATGATGTGAAGCTACTAGAGCAAATTTCAGACATCTGAGGGTAATGGATCATCAACTGCTTCCTTCAGGCTGTCATCTGGCCCAGTGTGGAGTTTGTTCTTCATCTTCTCAATATAGATATCGGTGGAAAGAACAGCACGAACCGAGTCTGTCTTGCATGAGAGTGCGTTGAATCTCTTGAATGTTTAATATAAGGGAACTGACGGTAAAAAAGATGGAGGTATGTACTAAACCTCAGTTGAGCTATGGCCCACCACCCAATGGCATGATACAGAGCAAAAAAGAGGGTTGCATGAGCACTGCAATTAGCCCATCGCTTGGTAATTTTGTCTGCAACTTCAGCTCCGAAGCAATTTTAGAGACAAAAATCGACCATCACATTCGTTTGTTTCTTGCCCTCTTCACTAAAGAATATTATGGAACAACACGACGGCAGAGATCCTGGAGGAAGCTCGTAGGCTTCGCACAATATTTGCACCCATTGTTCCTTCACCTCGCAGGCTCACCTCGCAGGCTCACCTCGCAAATTCTACTACGCCAGAATGTAAACAAAATGTAAACAAGTTTCTCGTGTTGAAATCTTACTTTAACAAAGCAGGAAACTCAAATGACTAATAAACCGGAGCCACTTCCTTCAAGAGTCTGCTTACTACCAGCCAGAACAAACCTACGGTAAACACCCGTGCACCAAGCCACCCAGCGAGGCGTGCAGTTCATGCGTAAAAAACAGTCACACTTGCCTTGTGACCTTCTCATTCATAATAAAGCCGTTACCCCGCCATGACCTTGGCACACGAAGAACTACATCCTGAGCACAGCGAAAATTCACACCGAGTACAAGATAATCAACACAATGAAGTAGAAATATGCGCAGAAGGCGATTCTCAATCCGAGACACACGAAGACCTAGACCTCAAAAACGCAATTGGTGATGCCTTTAAGCAGTTTGCTATGATAGGCGCCGAAACGGGCCACCAGACTAGCGACACCAAAAATGACCAGCCTACAGAGCACAAGACTGAGACAAGTTCTCAACTTGATGTTGTAGAAGATATCACATACACTCATGGTACTGACGGAGGTCATGAAATTGATGACCCTGCTTATAATGATAAGGACCAAGGTCATGAAAGTATAGATAGGGATATCGAGAAGGAAGTAGGTCATTTGTTCAGATCTAAAGAGCTTCATCTCCCCGAAAACCCAGCTGACACATTCCTACAACACAGAGACCAGCATGGAACTGTTGAGCACGCCGCCCGTAGTTCTAAATTGATATATGAGACTCAGACAAACGATAGTCAAAGTCATGCTGATCGTATATCATCGGATGTGGTCGATTCCCACTCACTGCAGCATCCGGTGAGCATACCCAAACTCACTGCATCCGAGGAAGAAAAAGATGTAGGAAGTGCTGAACCTGGCAAGAGTAATGAGACTCTGCCTAGGGCACCTGAGGCTCATAACCCTTCATTTACCGGGAGGAACGACAACTCTGCCCGTAGCATTTCCGCACAGATTTCACAGAATATCAATAATGAGGCGACCAGTGTGGGTGGATTTAGGTCTGTTGGCGTTATCGCCCTTTCGAAGCTGTCGGGCGAGGATCAAGTACTGCATTACAAGACAAGTGTGCACCAAAATACAAACGACCATGAGACTGTACCCGAACCCTCGAAAACAGACAAAGCTGCGCACAGTTATGATATGAATGAAGACGCAGACCAGGATCTAGAGAATGCCATAGGGGACGCGTTCAAAAGTCTAGTGGGAGGGTTAGATCAATCGAAACACGCGTCTAACAGTGCACCAGACCCAACTGGATCAAACTCCCAAGAGAATGATGACGCTGATTTCGATGACCTCAAACTTGAAGATGCCATCGGAGAGGCATTCAAGTCCTTGGCGAAAACCATGGACCATCCCCAACACAATGAGCAGACACCCGATCTACATTCGCCTAGACCGGAGCAAGTTGAGGCCCAGAATGTGGGAGCCACAGCGGATGAGCCAGATAACGGAAATATTGATTCTCAGCTCGACGACATTGTACAGAATGTCGTTCAACAAATGAAGGACAGCAAAGACGAAGCCTCTTCAGGTGATCAAGACTCTACTCCTTCGGAAGTTACTCTGCAAAATTTGAGTACCAAGAGTTCATATCTTGACACTGGAGGTGCCACTAGTAATGACGAAACGTCACTTGACCTAGATGCGGCCTTGAAAGCTGCAGTTGAAAGCGCGGTCAAGAGTGCGTTTCCAAGCGGTCGACTTCAACATGCAAACACTCCGGATTCCGCAACGGAGAAGGGTTCGGATCCCGAACAAAATCAAATGAACGAGATTTTACAAAATGCATTCCATTTGGCAATGCGCGCCCAGCCAGATTCGGTTGTGTCAGACAAATCCGTCAAACCTGTTCTGAAAGACCTCTCCACTAGCAAAAGCTCAACGGTTTCAACAGCTGGAACGCTTACGACGAAAAAACCCGAAAAGGAGCCAGTACTAGAAACGGCAACTCAAACCGATGCCAAGTCAACCGAAACAAAGAGACCCCTCTCCATCGCGGAAACGTTGGCTTTGCACAGGGCCAATATGAGCGCATCGACACAAAGAGACTACTCGTCCATCAACTCGCTCGAGGACTCTGTCAAATCGGGTACTCAAAACACCTTTCTTCCCCCCTCGCAAGTGCATCCCCAATTGTCGACCATTCTCTCGTCTTTGTCGCAGCACATCCAATCAGGTACGCATTCTTCCAACTTGATGCTGGTCATCAGACTGATGACGAATGCCTTGGTGCGTAATAAACGGGTATTGACAAGCTTCAGTAAAGCCGGTCAGGACTCCATCAAATTGATTAAGAACTCACCGCAAGACAAGCAGTTTTACGTAAAGTCCTTTCAAGTTGCGGTACACCTCCTCAGCACTAAGAAGGACGATGATTATAATACAAAGGCTGTTGGTTTGATCGAGAGCATTCTGGGAGCTATAGAGACTCGCAAGAAAAACAACTCCTCTATTTTTACACGCACTGAAGACCCGTCGCCCAAACTTATAGCAGACAACTTGTCTCCGTTCTATGATACCGCTTTCTCGAGCTTCACCGACTTGGATATTTCGCGTTTACGCGATGTGATTGCCGGAGTTAAGCCTGATGTGGACTCTGAAGAATACCAGGAACGTGTGAGAGAAGGTAACAGAGAAAGGAAGAAAAAGTGGAGGGAGGAGAACGCTGAGCGAAATAAGGACAACGACTTGAGGTGCCGAGTGCTCAAGCGAGCTGCGACCAAATTTGGCGAAGCGCTGTCGGACGAGAAGCTGAATTGGGTCGAGAAGGAGTATCTCAAAAGGAAACATCGCCGGTTTGTCAGACAACAAAAGGACCAGGCGAAGCAGGAAGGCCTCAGTTCTTCTGATGAAAGTGCGACACAGGACCCCCTTTTAGTCAAGAGAATCACAGAGACCTTCAACATGGTTTCAGAATGTGGTTTCGACGAAGACCCGACGGCAACTCTCATGGCTTTGTGTGCTTCAATCGCAGCAATAGCCTCGTCGTGTGCTAAAATCTCACGTCTTAAAGACTCGCTGGTGGTGATTGATGCGATCTCGCAGATTGTCAACTCAATCTATGAACTGAATTTGAGAGCCTGCGTCTCCAGAAAGTTCCAGTTTCTAATCAGAAGAGCAGACCAACCGCCCGCAACTACCACTAAGTCGGACAAGATCAGGGAGGAGGTTTTGCGCAACTTTCCCGACTTGAAGGGTCTAGCCCTTACAAGAACATACGCGTCACGTGACTCGGGTGATTCAGACGCCCCACGTGATTCAGGTGAATCAGACGCTCCACGTGATTCAGGTGATTCAGACGTCCCCCTTTTTTTAGGCGATTCAGACGCCTCACATGATTCAGACGCCTCACATGAATCAGATGTCTCACATGATTCAGACGCCACACGTGATTCGGACGAGTCCGTTGAATTAGGGGATTTGGGTGATTCAGATGATCCACGCGAGGTTTCCACTGCAGACTCATCAAATCAGTCACAGAAGCGTGATGGGGCACATCTTCCAGATCCTTTACCAAAAAAGCCCAAATTTGACGAGATATCCAGCCCAGCTGATGAGCCGGTGGCAGGAGAATTCGTGGATCTGGACATGCCTTCCCCAAACGACGCATCGACCTCTCCGGCAAACCTCAAGATGCCGCAATACAGGAAACCTTCAGTGGCAAATGTTGTCAAAGAGACCGAATTGTCTAGTATGGATTGCGCGGAACCCGAGCCTGCTGAAGTAACAGCAAAAATTCCATCGCCCTTCATTTCGAACAAGATCGGGATTAGTGCTACCAACTGCCCCGGCCCGGTAACTCTCAAGAAGCCAGGCAGCCTCCAACGACCTGGCTTTACGAAATCGACCAACAGATCAAAAAAGCTTGGCTTCCCTACACTTTACTCACCCTCGTTCAGACTGAAGTAGCGATTCAATGTTTTGTGAGACTTCCATATTTGAACCTTAGATTCATCGAATTTGAGTTGATTGGATATAATGTGGGAGATTGAGCTCTCCCATCTGTTAATGATCAGTTTGCATTCGGACTATGCTCATATGTGTATTATCAAACTCTTGACACTATGATCAACGTTCCCGTGAGTGGTTTTGTTCAATCATTTGCAAGTTACACGAAGCCCCATCGATGTATTGGATTGAATCATTTCTTGCAGTTCAACACCCTGGACGGCGTGGACATTAAAGGGAAAACTCGCCGCAATTGAATCATACCAGGGAAAATCATGCAGGCCCGACAAAAGCCATTTCAGCATCCGCTTCTATCATGCGATGCTTTGCTTCACTTCAATTCTTCAAATGTATTAATAAACAACATAATGTTAATTTTTCAAATCGGATGGGTTTCCTTGAGCAACCAGCCATACGCTCTCTTCTCACCCACCTTAAGCAACTTAGGCGCAAACTCCTGTCTCAATCTGGCGTTGAAGTCATTGATCCATCTAATTTCGAGTGGAGTTAAGTACTTCTTATCGATAAGCTTCAAGCAAAAGGGCACTTTCGTCAAATACTTGAACCCAAGGTACTTGTTTCCTCCACGCGTCTTGCCAAACGACGAGTCACACTCCGTGACCTCAAGCTCACTCTCGATTCTGAAGCCACACTCACCATCGATGTAGAAACCAGGCTCGTCTGTGACAATAGCACCCTTTCTGAAGTAATCTTCGGCACTAATTCCGCCTGCGGTGGTCAGAATATACAATGGACCTTCATGGACATTTCCAAAACTGCCAACTCCATGTCCGGTTCCATGATTGAAGTCCAACCCCTCGTTCCACAAAGGTCCCCTTGCGAAGGAGTCAAGAACGGTACCTGTAGTCCTCGAGCCACTAGGAAACTTAGCCATCGCAACGGCCAAATGCCCCTTCAACACCAATGTGTAGTATTTCCTATAATCCTCCGTTAAGCCTTCGTTTCCAAACTTGTACGTGCGCGTGATATCGGTTGTTCCCTCGAGGTATTGTGCGCCGGAGTCTAAGAGGTAAGGTGTCTTGAGGTCAATGATAGCGTTGTCGGACTTGGTTGGAGCATAATGTATGATCGCCGCATTGGGTCCCGTGGAGGAAATGGTCTCATAAGATAGACCCTTGAAGTTAGGGAGCTTGGACCGAAGCGAGTATATCTTTTGCGCTGCTTCGTACTCCAGAACTTTTCTCTTCCTGTGGATAAGCTGGTTTTCTAACCAAGCCGAGAACACAATGAATACAAGGGAGTCCTTGGTCTGCGCCACGTTTGCATTGTGCAGTTCCGTTGGGTTTTTGAACAACTTGGTCACAGACACAAGCGACTTGTAGATAATCCGCTGCTTCGCAATCGATTGCGGAATCAGGTCCACAAGGGCAAAGTTACAGGCGCTTTTCTCGGGAACGATGATGCTCAAGTCGCGTTCAGCAACTGTGGCTTTTAAAGCGCCCAAGTCTGGGTAGAAGTCCTCATACTTTTTCAAAACAAAGCCTTCGATTTCAGCAAGATGCTCCAGCACGTCGATCAACTTCCGTTTGTTCGCGTAAAGCGTGACGTGTTCGTGTGTCAAGATCAAGTAACTGAAGAAAAATGGCGAAAACGGTATGTCCTTGTCGGCCCTCAAGTTGAGTAACCACCCAATATCGTCCAAAGCAGCGACAACCAAATGAGAAGATTTCAAACCGCGCATTTTCTTGCGAATTCGTTCGATCTTGGAAGAACTGGTTTCCCCAGAGAATTCAATGGGTAAGGCATAGGCAGGCTCCAATGACCGAGGCGGTTTCTCTTTACCCCATACGGCGTCCACGAAATTGACTTCAATAATTGGTTTAAACTTGACCCCACGCGCAGACAGAGCCAGTTTGAAGAACTCACCCATCTCCAAACTAAGAAGCTTTGGGTCGCACGAAATCACAGAGGAAAATTTACTCTTTGCGGCTTTAGAAAGCGCAAACTCTTGCCATGACGGGTACCCTTTTGTACCCTGTTTGAGTAAGCGCCAGTAGCGGAAATCGAGCTGCTTTTCGGCCTGCAAAAAATAGCGACCATCTGTAGACAAAGCCGCCTCACCAGTGAGTCCATCTGCATCATCAAGAGTGATCACACAAAGGCCCGCAGAGCCCGTAAATCCACTCAAATAACCACGTCTTTTGTCTGCTAATGCAGTCTCCTCCGATTGGTGCTCGTCCTCACTGGGAACGATGTATACTGCCACCTCATATTTCTTCATTAATTTACGAATTCGAGAAAGTCTGTCAGCGACTGAAAGTGAACTTTGCACTTCCAAGCCCGAATGAGGTAACTCGGGAAGAGCCTCATTATCCAGAGGCTGCTCCAAAGCGATCAAGGCGTCTAATTGAGCATCGACAGAAGGAGAAGACTGCAACGATTGTTCATCCGAAGCTGATGAAGAAAGACATTGCAATGGCTTTGCGAGAACTTTCGCAAGCAGAGAGGCCCAGCTAGGCTTCGCCTCTACCGGAGGCGATTCGTCAAGAAGCGAGTCTTTTTCCATTTTCTAGTTAGCCAATTGTAGATGTCCATAAAATTATGGCCCAAATATACCTTCACCTAAATATCGCAAAGCGAGGCCTGCTTTGGGAGATAATGGTCATGTGATGCGGCTCAATGCTGGCGGTGCGGCATGCAGCGCCGTTTCCTACCCGTGTTAGTTTATTATTACGAGCGGAATTACGCGGAATTGCAATTAGAGGGCGACCCCGTGAAATGGCCGAACCTGTCGTTCGAGAGTACTCAAGTACGGAAATACGGAGACACGATTTGGAAGTTAAGTTTTGAAAGTTCGAAGGTCACGTATAAGTGTTTACTAATTTGTGACGCTTGAATTTTTTGAGAGCACAATCTCGCAGGCTCCACTACACAATACTAGCCTACTCGGAGGAAATTAAGAGGATCAATATTGATAATTGACTACTCGTGACAAAGCTTGGCTCTATAGAAAGATCTTAGAATATCAATAAAGGCAATCTGCTCAGAATGGTTAGTCGATCGATTTGCTCACTATAAATGGTCATGGTACTCCTACATAGCCTGAATATACACTTCCAATCTCGAAAGTAGGTCTATTTACTGGACTCAGGAATCGTATTTGTTATCATCTACGGTATTTAGAAGAAGTAACCTCCTAGAGACAACATTCCTCCTAAACATCCGTCCACTGATATTTCTACCCAGGTTTAATAGGATGAGGATTGTCCCCGCGCAGTATTCTTGTGAGGTGGAGTTTGAGGGGCTCAAAAAACTAAAAATATTTTTCCAAACTCTCAGAAAGCGGGCCTGTTATCTTCGCTTAATACATCGTTTTGGAAGTCAACCCATGTAGTGTTTTGAACAACAACAAGCTCGCTCATATGGTAGTTGCAATTTTTGCGAGTATCAATTTTTTTTTTAAAAAAAAACATCACATTACGGAGAAAAAATCTTTGAACTAAGTTCGCCGAAAAAAAACTATATTGCAATAGAAAAATACCATAATATGTCGTGACCACATTTCAGGTGTGAATGCACACCCGGGTATTGCACTCAGAACTTAATCTGCCAAAAATGCCCAAAATATGATCAACTTCTCAGTCATCTTACCTTATATGTTCAAATGTCATCGACACATCGGATTAATCCGATGGAGTGCTTTTAGTAGTAGTCTATCCAGTGAGGGAACAAGAACAAAGCCGTCCTTTTCTTCCCTGCACGAAACGAATCGACCCGTTTAGTGACTTTAACAAATCAGTGAAGGCTTTTCAAATTTTCGTACGTGGCGTCTTGTGGGGCTAGCATCTCGCGTAAATGCATCGGCTTTGTGAATCCTATTTCGTGCCACCAGGACTTGGTGATCCCACACTCATTGTCTAGGTGTCTCGACAAATGGCTCGACACTCAAGAGGCATAAGTGAAGCGGAACAGCGGTATTTCAACCGTACTCGTGAAATGTAATGGTACGGATGAACCAAAATTGAACAAATGGAAGGCTGTGAAATCATCCCTAGCTAACCATTCATGTTTGTGTGGTTCTTTCCAGGGCTTTTTCCATCGTCCCGACCGGCTGGCTTCAGGGCAAATCTGTAGAAGGTTTTTTGGTTTAACTGGGGGGAATTTCAACTGCTTTAACTTGCTTAACTGCTTGAACATGACCCCTCGAATAGCCATTAGCTCCTCCTGCGTTATGGCAAACGGGTTAGGCTTCTCTTCTATTGTAATCACCGTCTCCATGAACTGCTCTGGTGTTGATCTCAGGGTTGAATGGTAGTTGGCCAGAGTGTTGAAGTAACGCAAACGTTTCATCACCTTGATCCAGGGTTTTATGTACAATATCTCATTTGACGCAAAGGTCCATGCAAGGAACGGCTTGCAAGTACAAGGGTAGTGAGACACTGAGAAGTAATGTGAGAACCGATAAATTTGACTTTTCTTTTGCTTTTTTTTAAAAATTTTGAATTCTGATAACTAAGTGTACACAATGATCATATTCATGTCTTACATCATGATGAGTTCAAGCAGAGGTTCTACCACGGAGCCTACTCATATTCAGTTCCTGTCTCCCGCGAGAAGTTTTTGGCAGGAGTGGAAGGTCTGACAAACAAAAGCCTTTATTGACTTTCATATAGCCGTCAAGTTCTATCGAATCTCAGGCGGAAAAAGCCAGAACCATTTTCGCATACGTCAGCTAATTTCTTTGGCGTGTGAGCTCTGAGTGCCAATTATACTACAGTCAGACTTGTGAAAAAATTCATGAATAGACCTTTTGATAAGTACCTTTAAAAGGATTGAAACAAAGCCAGATTCTGTCACGTTTTTCTCCAGAGCAACAGCCCCCGGATTGGCTAGCTGAATGTTGCTAGCTTTGACTAAATTATGAAAACTGCAAGGAAGGCTTCCAGCAACTTTCAAGTATATAAAACAATAACGTATGTCAAGCTCATTGTGGCATATCATAGAAATTGTCAATCATCAACTGTGCCGATTGTCATTGGCTTCCAGTGGCCCGCCGAGGCCGGTCTTTGAGAGTGAAAGCGTAAAACACGAAGACTATTCTCAGCTCTCATGTACTCCTCTCGGAAGCTTCGAACAAGACCCCTTTGAGTAATTCTCATTCTCCTGAAGCGCTTACCCCATTCCAATAATAATCGAGAGAGTCGGTGAACGCTATCTCCAAACCCAGCAAGGAGCCTATTGGGGGTACCATCTGAGTCATACAATGCCCATAGTTTTATATTGAGCTCGAGTACATCTCGAACTAGCTGCTCACCGTGACTCAAGTAGGAGCCATATTTCTTTAACTTGTCAGAGTCACTAACAACCGACTCATACATACTTTTCAAGAAGTTAAGCTTGAGTATTAAACGATGGTCACAAGTGGCGATGTCTGCGATTGCGAACTCCAAGAAGGATAGGTAGTTGCGCAAGGCAACACTTGAGTTATCGAACAAGAGATCATCAAATTGTGTTTCATTGATTAATCCCCTTAATGTTTTATGATAATCGTCTAAGAGCTGATGTAAGCGATCATACACCAGCTGATGGATTGCCTTCTCGCAGAGATATGTGTGTTCATTGTATATTGTATCAGTTTTGTTCTGGGAACAATGCTCTGACACGTTTCCGATAAGAGGGGCGGTTGTGGTGTCGGATGCATGTGACGGAACTGTCAGGATCAAAGCCAAGATCAAAAGAAGTACACCTGAAGTCATTGGATCGAAGTATTTCTGTCAACTGATGAGACTGGAAGTGAGAGACTAATGGATGTCAAGGGTACTTGTATTTATGTTGAAGCCTGCTGGTATGGAAGCCATTTAGCCACTTGTTTCACCACCAGAACTCAATTATTTTGCCAAGCAAAATTTGCAATCGTGCTATTATTAATTTGAGACGGAAAAACATATTTTTCTGTGAATTGCGTGGTACGCTCCTTGCAGGTGTGACAAAGACATATCAATTGATCGGGACGACACGAGACCATGTGAAACGAGGCGCCGCTTCCGTTATTTACTGGAATTTAAATTCTTAAGTAGCCTTCGTACACTGCCCTTCATGGTGGCGTAAAGGTTTTGTCTGTGCAATACCGAGTGGTTTTAATCGAGATATAACTCATATCATCGTGGCATTTTTCCGGGAAAGCTGATGAAATCACCTGGAATTTGACCGCTAATGTGATGTTCGGCTATACTCAAATCAAGCTTGAATTATTAATATTTGCAAATCATTGCGATCAACGAAAGACTAGGCTGTGCGTCTCATTCTTTAGATCTCACCAGTGACCTGACCAGCTCCATCAAATCCGGCCAATCAGGCATGCCTCTAAGTTAATCCATTGAAACTTTGAAAAATTTGTTAGCGAGTTGAAATTATCATTCACTCGTGAAAAGGAAAGTCTACCTCTAGGGTTAAAAAACACACAATTCATTGGTTTATCGAAATGTGATTTACAAATTGATTTCATAATCACTGCAGCCGTATTGACGAGACGCGTCGCACAGAACGAGATACAAATATGGCATCAACTGTTTCGTAAGCAGAAATCAAAGTCAGACGTATTCACCTTCAAAAGACCTTTTGCAGTAAAAAGATAAAGTTTTTTTTCGGATATTTCAAGAAATATCAAAAGTGGAGGCAATACTGAAAGAAATGGCCCTCAGGTAGCAGCTCAATTGCAACCGTAATTTTCCTGGGTGCACCACGCGCGCCAACACCAACGCGACCAATGAATCAAAACACTCTATATTCTCTAGGCGCTCACGAAATATCCTGATTTCGATTTGAAAATTGATTGATAGATTCTGCTCATCGAACTAGAAAACTCACTAGCTGAAATGGGACGGCTTGTCGGACTTGAGCTCCACAACTTTAAGTCGTATAAAGGCACGTCCAAAATAGGATTCGGCGACGCGTCCTTCACTTCGATAATAGGGCCCAACGGGGCCGGCAAGTCGAATATGATGGATGCCATATCTTTTGTTTTGGGCATCCAGTCGTCGCAGCTTCGCTCGCACCTGTTGAAGGACCTCATTTATCGGGGCCGTATCGACGACAACGACTCTTTGACATCCGTTTCACAGCCTAAATCGGCTTATGTGTGCGCGATATACGAGAAGAGTCTGGGTGACTTGCTTCATCTTAAACGCGTGGTGAATTCTAACGGAAGCTCGAACTATATGATCGGCGAGAGAAACGTGACGGCATTGCAGTACTCTATGGCCCTCAGGGCGGAGAACATCTTGGTGAAGGCGCGGAACTTTTTGGTCTTTCAGGGTGATATCGAAAGTGTGGCCTCGCAGTCGGCGAAAGATTTGTCAGCTTTGATCGAGACCATCAGTGGCTCACTGGAGTATTCTGCCGAGTATGACCAACTCAAAGAAGAAATGGAGCGTGCGCACGAGGTCGCAACTCAGGTGTTTTCTCGTAAAAGGACTTTGAATTCCGAGTCAAAACAGTACAAAGAGCAAATGCGCGAGAGAGACTTGTTCGAGTCCAAGTTGAGCGAAAAGTACGATCTCATCAAGGTGCTCCACCTCTATCGGTTTTTTCACAACCAAAAGCGCCACTTTTTGCTAGCGGCGGAGACAAGAAAGGTGTCAGAAAAGCTTGAGGAAGCAAAGACGCGTCTGACCGAGCAGTTGGCAGTTCAAAAATCCACTATCTCCGAGATTTCACACGCGACACTTGCCCACAAAAAGCTCGAGTCACAAAGATCCGAAAAGGCACTTGCAGCCGAGACTTTGAGACGTGCTCTCCTCCCGATAAACTCCCGCAAAAAAGCATTGGCGTCAAGTGTGCGCCTGGCGCTGTCAAAAATCATCGATCTCGAAAGAGATTTGTCCAATCTCGAAGACTTGAAGGATTCCCAGGAGCAATCGTTGCTGGTAGCAAAAAGTGACTTAGAAGCGTTTGAAATTGAGGTGCGCCAGTCCTCTGATCGTATCAAAATGTCTCCTGAGGGTGTTGTGGAGTATGAGTCACTACACAAAGAGTTCTTGGCGTCCACTGGTTCGACCTTGATGGAAAAGCTTGGGTTGTTGACCGCCGACAAGGATCTGCTCGACTCATCTCTCAAAAATGTCGCCGACCAAAAGTCAGGGGCGTTGTCCCGGATTGCAGAGCTTGAGACTGACATCACTCACAACTTCCAGTCTACTCTCTCGGAGTCAAACTCTACTCTTGACGATTTGTTGAATGAGAAAGCCTTGAAGATTCAAGAGAAAGATTCGATTGCTCGTAAAATGAAGGAGATATCATATAAAGAGTTGGACATCAGCGCCAAGATCAGCCAAGTGTCTGTGCGCTTGGACGAGTTATCCTCGCAGCAGAACGAGTCTAATAAGCAGAAAAAGCTTCGTGACAACGTGTCCATGCTTCGGAATCTTGTCAAAGATGGCGCTATCAAGGGCCTCATGTATGAGCTCGTTCGCTGCTCCCAGCAGAAATACGAGAACGCCTTGCAGACCGCTCTTGGCCGCAACTTCGACGCGATAGTGGTCGAAAGTACCGCCGTGGCGTACAAATGTATCGAAATCTTGAAAGAGCGTCGGGCGGGCACTGCCACTTTCATCCCGCTAGATTCGGTTGTCACAGACCAGATCAACCTAAACTATCTTCGGTCTTTAGACGAGGCGGCTCGCCCCGCTCTTGATATTGTGAAGTTTGACGATCCGTCGCTTGAAAGAGCCGTGCAGTTTGCGTTGGGAAATACGCTCATCGTGGATGATATTGATATCGCGCGTGAACTTAAGTGGAATTCTTCACATCAACTTGACAGTAAGATGGTCGCACTCGACGGTTCGGTTATTCACACTTCTGGGCTTATGTCCGGTGGGCAGCAAGCCCAAAAGACCGGAAACGCCTTGACTTGGAGCAAGCAGGAATGGCTGAGGTTGAAGAACGAAAGGGAGGAGCTTGTGGAAAGTCTCTCGACAGTGCAGGCAGAGAAACCCAGTGTTTTTTATTTGAATGATCTCACAAACGAAATCAGTCTCATCGACGAGGAGATCCCGAAGTTGACCAGCAAGGTAGCCAGTATTGAAAGGGAAATCAAGGAGAGGAGCCAGGAGATTACGTTTCAAAATGAGTCTCTTTTGGAACTTGAGGCGAAAGAATCCAAGTTCCAGCGTTCAATGGCGGATATCGAAGCCCAAGTCCTGGCCGTTCAAGCAGAAATTGAGAAGCTCCAGAGAAAAATTTACTCTGACTTTTGTGCCAAGTACAACCTCGACAGTATAAGCGAGTATGAGTTCTTCTTAGGTACTGCAATGAGGGCTCGTGCGAGAAAACGGGCCGAGTTACAAAGGGTCATCTCAGCCTGCGAGAACATCTTGTCGTTTCAAACTGATAGTATGTCTGACATCAGAGTCAGAATCGAGCGTTTGCTTGTCTCCCGCATTCAATTTGAGACTGAGTTACAAGGTGTCATCGACTCTCTCGAGGAGAAAGAACAACAATTACAGGGTGCGGAAATCGAACTTCTCAAGCTTTCCGAAAAGCAGGCTAGCCAAAAATCGAGGCTCGATGAGCTCACGAAAGAGAGCAAGAGCTTGGAAGATGATATAAAAGAACTCAAACTGGACATGAGAAGCCTCACGGAAGAGCTCGTCAGTGCCAAAGAGTTTTTGTTGAAAGTCGACACGGAGAGGATCAACATGCTCAAGAATTGCAAGATCGAAAGCGTAGCTCTCCCATTGGAAGAGGGCTTCTTAGACTCGATCTCGTTCGATGATGAAATCGACGATGTGTCAGAAAGAGCATACCTGATTCATATTGACTACGGCTTACTCGATATGAAGTATCAAGATGCATTCTCGCCAAAGATCGAGGCCGGCCTTATTGTGAGTGTTGAAAATGTGCAGAAAGAGTTGGAGATCTTGACTCCCAATACAAAGGCCGTGGAAAGACTTAAAGAGGTCGACCAAAGAATAAAAGATTTCGACCGCGAGTTTACCAAAGCACGGCAAGATGAAAAGCGTGCAACTACAAAATTCGATCAAGTGAAGGCGCTTAGAACAGAGCGCTTTATGAAGGCGTTCACACACATTGCCGACAAGATCGATGGCGTATACAAAGAACTCACCAAGTCGAGGACGTCGCCTGTTGGTGGTTCGGCATACTTGACCTTGGAGGATGAAGACGAGCCCTATGCTGCAGGAATCAGATATCATGCAATGCCTCCCATGAAGAGATTTCGTGATATGGATTTGCTTTCGGGCGGGGAGAAGACCATGGCTGCTCTTTCGCTTTTGTTTGCCATCCACTCTTTCCAGCCATCCCCATTCTTTGTTTTGGATGAGGTAGACGCTGCTCTTGATAACCTGAACGTCGATAAGATCGCAAATTATATCAAGAGCCACGCGGGGCCCGAATTTCAGTTCATTGTCATCTCTTTGAAGAGCGCCTTGTTTGAGAACTCAGATGCCTTGATTGGAATCTACAGGGAACAGAGAGAAAACAGCTCACGTACGGTATCTCTTGACTTGAGAGCCTACAGTGACCAGCCACATGAGGTTTTGCCTCAAGCGGAGGCGCCCGTGACAGCCTCAACATGAAGGATTAGGGAATTTGATGGTGTGCGAAAGATGGGTCAGCATGAGTAGCGTGCGGTTTTGAGCGTTTGGCGTGCACGAACTTCAAGGCGCGTTCGTGTTTTCGCTGAAAGAAACGCGATGACTTTCGTGTTTGACATCTCCAGCAATGATGTCATTACGGAGTTCGTTCTTTAATTCTGCCAAGTCAAATGTTATTCTGCGATGTGGCTATGCCAGACTAGCGTCTCGAGCTCCACCCAAAAGAACTACCAAGAGAGGCACTACCGATTGCACTTCTCGGGAAAAGGTTCTCCACAGAGATATAGTGTCGTTTTTGAAAGACGCCGAGCTCACCTCGGAACAGGTGCGAATACCTGAGCATTTAGTTCACAAGTTTCTTTATGCCAAAGAACGGGAATTAGTGAAAATTGACGGAGTGCGAATCGTCTCTCTCACTTCTGAGGGTGATGGTCTCGGACTTGTGTCTCGAAATGATTACGATCAGCATAGCACAAGTACAGCCGAGAAAACTGTGGTCAAGATACCAAAGGCAGTCCCTGGAGATGTTGCTTCAGTGCACCTCAAGAGACACCACGACTATTACGCTGAGGCCGAACTTATAAGTGTGGAACGGGAAGATAAGAAAAGACTTAGAAACGACCTGCTAGTGGTCTGCGAGCACTTCGATCTGTGCAGCGGTTGCCAGTTTCAGATGCTTTCTTACGAGGATCAACTCGACTTCAAACTGCAGGTGATCCGCAGAGCATACAGGTACTTCTACCCGGGCCTCGACACTGACGAGATATTGGGCTTTGCTGATATGGTAGACTCGCCCATGCAATATGCGTACCGCACGAAACTCACTCCTCATGCTTTTGTTCCCCGAAAATACGACCTCGATTTGCTCCCCATACCTGTTGGATTCAATCATGCTGTACCCGGAAACGCTACAGTGGATGTCAATGAGTGCCCTATTGCCACCGGCTCGATAAACTCCAAGCTCACTCAACTCAAACAGCAACTCAACGAAGCTTTGCAGCAGAGATTGGAGACAGGTACCCCATCCAAGGTAGCGTCTGATTTCATACTTCGAGACAGTCTACGAGTTGACCACGCGACGGGTGAATACACCAATGTGTGCTTGACTCATCGACACAACGTAGTCACGGAAAAGGTCAAGGATTTTGCATTTCAGTTCGAGGCAAACGAGTTTTTCCAGAATAACAGATCCATTCTTCCTACCTTCATTGATTATCTCGGCTTCCACCTATCGCAAGTGTCATTCAAAAACATC